>JAZHYW010054578.1:0-14692 GCA_037355805.1 Ixodes ricinus
TATTCGTCTTAATGGTCTTGTTCAACCTGGTTTACTAGCCAACCCTACCCCGTTCTAGTCTATAGTGAGCGTCATAGTGGTGTGTGGTCTTGTACAATGTAGTGTTCGATGCTGTCAAAGCTGCTGGCGCGAGCATGGGTTTTGATCTCGTAGATCATTTGCACATGTCCTTGCGCAAACGAAACCATAGATGAAGCACGCTAGCGCCAGTACTTTGACAGCGTTGTATATTAAGTTTGAAACGGAGTATTAGCGGAGAAATGTTTTGGTGGTGCCTTCCTATGGTTTCCTCTTGTGACGTCCTTACCTTTCGAACAACAAGTTCGATGGTGCGTGTAATTAGCATGGTGGAAGCTCGAAATCATTGCTGTCTCAAAGCAACACTACCAACACCGTCAAAATTAAAGTTCTTTCATTTAACCTATTTCCGTCGACGAGAAATATTTTGGTGACGTTATAGTCAGCATTCGGCCAATCGTGGCAGGCAACGCTTTTCATCGCTCACGTTGGGCGATTGAGCTGGGCGATTGATCGATAAACCTTCCGATTCATCGATCATCTGCTTTAATCACGATTAATTTTTTTTTAACTGGTTAATCGTATAAACTTGAAACCAAAGCAAAAATAAACATTTTTGTTGTTGTTTTCTGTTGTTTTTAACGATGTGTTCTCTGTCTCCAAAAACATCATCAGCGAGGAACTCACAAATAACGACATCACTCATCATGGTTCGGTACACCGACGAACATTTCTGAAATAGTATCCCAAGTATTACGTAAAAATAATATTTTTTGCGAAGTTAGGAAATTTTCAATTTTGGCCCTCATCATCTTTTACAAATCGAAAATATGTGCTGCCAACAACTAAACAGTGAAGCCAGAAAAAGGCAGGGGTTCACTCTTTGGATCGTAGAATTTGTTCCCAGCTGATTCAAAGCAATTTAATGTTGTCAACTGAATGCTTTGGCAAGCTGGCTCCAGTACGCGCGACACCATCACGGAACAAATGCTTGCGCATAGTCTATTTTTCAGACTGCTTCCTCGACTTGCAAGCTCTGCCTGCCACTGACGTCACTGCACTGAAAATTGCGGGTATATTTGAATGCTGGTTTTGCTAACATTTTCATTTGCTCATTTCACCATAACGATTATGAATTTAGCGGTACTAAATAGCATACCGTAAAGAATAAAGCCGACAATTTGGTAATATAGTTAGTGTGTGCACCTAAAAAAATCACCGGTGTATCCCTTGAAGGTACAACACCCCCTCGAATGCCGTTTAGGTTTGTTTTTTCTTTTCACGTTTTATAACTTCTTTCGTAAGTATTCTACAGTCACAACGTTAATGTCAAATTAAATACCTATTTTTAAGAATACTTTATCGTCTCAATATTACGTTTATTCTTTGTTCTTAGTTTATTATTTAACATTTCATGAACCACAGTTTCTGATATTGAACATTTTTTTTCTTGAATTATGACGTCCTAATAATCACTATATTTTACGTGAACGATCTGTTTGATATAGTAAGTTAATAAAATAAACGATAAACTGTGTAAAAAACGTACATTTCTAAATAAAAAATAAAGTTCGAAATAGTGTTATTTCCTAGTTCTATAAAAGCAAAATCACGTCAACTAACGAAAGTAACGAGACTTTAGCAGTGACAAATGTGCCAATGCATGAGTCCCGTGCCCCGTGTGGCCCTTGGAAGCGTCGTAGCACTTGCTCTTGGTATGTGTCTCGCACATTCACACGACAGTTATTGTCAGTACTTGGAAGAAACGCGATGCGTGAAATTTATTCGGGGTCTTAATCCCGACGACCCTGTTTCAATCTGCAGGATCTTAGCACCCAGAAACAATGGATCAGGGATACAATCCCAACCACGTCCTGTTCCGATGGGCCTCCTGCGTGCCCAGGGGTGCTGCGAAAAGGGACTTGTTAGGCCTTGTTTTGGGTAGTACAAACTGAGCGTCTCAAACTGTCAGGCATGCAGAAGCGTGCCTGCTCTGGTGCGGAGCTAGAGATCACGAGGAAAGTACAAAGAAACAACAAAAAACTGAACGCCGTCAAAGCTAAGACGCTAAGAGCGCGAGCCATGAGATGCCGTTTCACGCGTTCCAAAGTGAGACGACAAAGAAAAAGAAAATGAAAGCGTCGCGACACAGGTGTTTCGACGTCACCGCCCAGAGATAAGAGACGCGTACCCTAGCGGTAGTCTCATGAATTTGGCACTTTTGATTGTCTTGCGGCGTTCAGTCTGGCCGATTTTTGGCGTCCAAAGGTGCTTTTCGTTCTTCACCCCCAGGCAGATTTAAAAAGCTCGACCAACGTGCCATAAGTAGTGCGAGGCTCAATCAGGTGAGCTTGTAGCTACCCAAAACGAGGGCGCTACAGTTTGCTCAAGCTTCAGCGCAGGAGGCCCATAGAGAAAGAGCATCATACTAGCATCCATTGCATTTGATAGAGAAGAGCATCCACCACTGAGGTAGTGTATCACCACCTCCGTGGTGACCTCCCAGTCATGCTGCGCTGGGTACATTTCTTATCAACAGAGTGAGCCAGTGTCACCATACTATTGCAGACGGTCTCGCTGTCTGAGTATCCAGCGTCTAAATATTTTTTGTTTGCCCTCCTGGGAAGGTGGAGGTGATCGGTTGCAGAGTATGTCAGCTCGACGTACGTGGAACGGAAGCCCCTGTTACAGAACCCAGAACACCTTGCCATACCGGCGTGCACGTGAAAAACCCCAGGTTACCAACATTACGACTTCACGCGGTTGCAGATCAAATCAGTCTATAGGGTGTATTCACTGGCAGCCATATCCGTGTGCGCTAACGCTGAGCACGTGCTGATGTCTAGCTTCCACAGTTATTTTGCAACGTGCACTCCGCACCATCAAGATTGCCGGTCTTGGAAGCCTATAAATGTGAGCTCGTTCTGAGCATGCGCTCTAAACAGTGATCTCAAATATGGCGGCCAGTGAATAACCCCTATAGTAACTTGATGTGTGAGTTGATTAAACTAGAGCCACAGAATAATAATAATAATATTAAAATATTAACATCAATAATAATTACAATTCTTTCACTCATTTTTTTTACAAACAGCAAAATTGCTGGCCTACAAAAGAAGCATACTGCTTCTGCGTAGGGCCAGAACACCCAGCAAAACACATAAGCTACGTTCATCTTGTGACTCTAATTTAACCATCAGACCTAGAGTTCACAAAACATAATAAAGCACAAATGGCAGATTGAAGTTGTCTATTGGTGAATTCCACTCGTAGATCCGGAGCGATTTCCAAACTCCGCGAGGGAGGCGAAAATCCGCTCCGTGGGACCCGCTCCAAATCGACGAGGGGAAGATAAACTGGCATTTTTGGAGCGACCTCCCCACACCCCTTCTCCCTCCGCCGTTCAGAATGGCCGCTGCTTGAACTTGACCAACGCCTCCTGGAGGCGTGGGTCAAGGAGGCGTTGACTTGACAAGCCCACCAACGCCTCAGCCGACAGATCTTTCCGACGCAGAAATAACACGCGACACAGGCCGGGCGAAATTATACGTACCACAGCGCCCATGTCGCAAATAACGAAGACGTCCGCGTTCGGCGCCGTCACTTACCTTTCGGCCGCCTCGAAGCGGCGGGGCACGGACAGCGATTGCCAGCGGTGAATTCAGATTTCTGGTACGACTTTAATAAACACAGAGGTAACAAACCACCACTTGCACGGTCGTTGCCTAATCTGTTCTTGCTTTATTGCATGGGAAAACTCCGGCGGAATACAGTGTAAAAGGTAAACAATCATTGGCTGCAGAAGGAACAGGCCCTAACCTTGCGTCTGCCTCCGGCTTTTTTCTGTCGTTCGTTTTTTCGTTCTTCCTCTCACGATCACAGATGTCAGCGCTTTCGATTTACCACGCTCCACAGTCCCGGTTTTGTATCCCTAATCTACGCGAGGTAGAAGCGTTCGAGCCGTCACAATCCCGCGTAAACAACCGACGCACCCGAACATATCCAACTCGACGACCCGACCGTGGCTCCACCGGTCCACCGACTCCGCCAACCTCGCCGCGCTTGCGCACTGCCGAGGAAATGACGTAAACGCTCTGTACTTCCGGAGAGATCTGTTGGTGAATTCGCGTGGTCGCCTCCCGCCTCTGACCTCGATTCAGCAGAGCGCCCCTCCTCGCCGCCAGAGCTTACTCGGGATCCTTTTCAGCCGATCACAACTGCTGGCTTCAGAGCGCTCCGAGATTCTCGGACCAGTCACGGAATTAAAATTTCTTGACATTAGTAATGCAATAAAAACAACACGATCTTACAGCGTACGGTAAACGAATGAGCAAAATTTGCGCTCGCAACGTGATGAGATAACGGTTTTGACGTAAATTGTTTTACGCACCGGCATGTAAAAAAAATAAAACAGCAGTATGCGATTTGATTTTGCAGAACAGAACGAAAGCCAACGCTTGGAAACAGTTGTCAACTCATCGCGTTTTCGACAGTGAACGCGCTGCGATGTGATCATGCCTACGACAGAGCAGGCAAATATAAAATAGTTCATAAACCGCATTTTTCTCACGGCGAAATATCGTGCAAGCATCGCAATGTGACACAAGTCACAGTGAATTAAATTCGGATCTCCCTTTATTTTACAACACAAACCTTTGACCGCACTTTAACCAAACCTGAAAATGTCTTGAAGCGACCCCAAAACCCTGTAAAACAGCGTCGAGCTCTGCGAGCTGTTTCGTTGTCGGTTAGGCTTAGCGGATTCACCGCCGTGAGATGAACGATCTCGTGAAAGCACTGGGAATACTTCACACGTCGACTTTTCCTGTTACGGTAGCAAACGAATGTCGTCCCGTCCGTTGTAATCCTCGCACCGTCGAATGCACAAGCACTTTGTTGAACCAGATATCAATCGCCGTCATGCTGGACCCCGCACACCATCACAGACCGCCGCCGGCCATCGTCAACAAAACCACGTGATCACCATCCAAGTACCACGTGACGCCTGCGCCGCTCCGCACTCCGCGGCTACGAACGGAGTACCAGGGAGCGGCTCTGAGAGGAGAGGCGCCCTCGGAATGAACCACCCGATCCGGCGACAGCACTCTCTTTCAACCACCGATTTCGCGCGCTCTGGTAAGAGCGCTCGAGAGCTGCGCAGAAAGAACCACGCGAATTCGCCATGCGAAATCCCGCAGATCAAGTTCGGCGGGTTTTGGCGACTCGCGTGGAGCGGGCGCTGCTAGAGATCTGCGAGGAGAGATGGCCAGCTCGAGCCAGATCTGCGAGCGGAATATCGCGCGCTTCAAATGGAGCGGTTTTGGAGCGCTCTGAGATCTGCGAAGGAATTCACCATAACTCTAGCCATTATCTTTGTTTTTTTCTACTTCTTTTCGTATTGCTTAAACCAGTCCTTAGTTTACTCTTGCTTTTCTGCAATAAATCATCGCTTAATACAGTCGGTGACAGCCTAAGATTTCAGGGAAGCTCCTCCCACCTCTTTCCACTTTAGAAGAGCGAATGGTGGAGAGGAGGCGACCTTTTCTCCACCGTTCGCTCTGCTAAAGTGGAAGAGGTGGGACGAACTTCCCCTGAATTCTTAGACTGCCACATGCTCCTATTAACGCTTTTTTTTCTACTTGATCTCGTGTCCTGCAAAATAGATATTTTTCAAAAGTCCGCGCCATCGCCTATCCGCCATTGCCTTCATCACGTACTCTGAGCATGTATTGGTCCCGAGGGTTGCGCCAACCTTAGACCTGGGCTCGGATCCGATCGCATGCTAAGTGTCCAAGCAATGGCGACCACCAGTGTTGCCTAATGAACTTTTGAAAAATTGTTTAATGTACCCTTTTCAAAAATTAATCCCCACCCTGGCAGTCCACACCATGTATAAAGGATGTCTCTCTTCCTAAGAGGAAAATAAAGGGTTTTAGAGCAGTTTAAACTAGTCGCCAGACTGGTTATGAGGAGAAATTGTTCCATCCACAAATCTGGAAACAAAATGAATGTTCAAAATTACCGTCCCATGTCTCTAACATCCGCATGTTCCAAACTTTTGGAAGACGTTATTTCTAAGCATATCAATCAATATTTGGAAGAAAATAACTTAATATACAGCTATCAGCAGCAGGGTTTCATAAGAGGCTTATTGAGCAGTCACGCAATTAATCGAGTGTACGCATGCGTGTGCATCTGCTGTGAACCAGCGGGGTCAAATTGACGTCGTGTTTATGGACTTTTCAAAGGCGTTTGACCGAGTGGCACCTAACAAATTGGTTCAAAACCTTCATCACGTGGTTAAATGAAAATATAGCCTCATGAATCAGTTCTTACTTAGGTCGCATGACACAGTACGTTCGACGAAAATAATCCCTGGAGAAGGGGAACAATGGGGACAAAGGACAAACACAAATCTCCAAGCACAGCTAGGTGACTGATGCTCGATCGAAAGAAATCCTCCTGGCCCTGGTATCGAACCAGGGACCTCTTCATTTCCAGTGGAGCGCTCTACCAACTGACCTAACAAGGGTTAGATCTCAGTAGAGCAAACGGGTTTTATCAGCTGGCACCAGTCTAACACCAACAAGGGCGAACGGCTTGCGTTTTAAGGTCTATGATTATAATGCAATTTTTCGGTCGCGCATCAGTCACCTAGCTGTGTTTGGAGACTTGTGTTCGTCCTTTGTCCCCTTGTTCCCCTTCTCCAGGAATTATATTCGTCATTTTGGTTAGCTCGCTTGCACCTTTGCATTTAATTGCATTATAAACAGTATGTTTGTTGTAATGGTGCATGTTCAAAAAACTTAGCAGTTCATTCAGGAGTGCCGCAAGGGTCAGTGCTCTGTTCACTTTTATTCTTACTATATGTGAATGATATAGCAAATTATACGGCTGCTCTGGGACAACATTTGCAAAATGATTGCATGTTGTCTTGCAAAGAGAGTACGATTGAAGACCAAACTTTGCTGAGGCTTCTCTGAAGAAACTCCACTTGTGGTGTGATAGATGAGATATCATCGTCAATTTCGATAGAACAGTGTTCTGTAGTATACTAACAAAAAATATTTTAGATTATCAATATAAAACTGGTATCACGCAAATAATTAGGGTACAAAAGTTTAAGTAGTTAGGTGTCTCGTTTTATAATACGTTACGTTGGAGTAATCACGCGAATTGCATTTATGCAGAAGCTTGCAAAAGGGTATTGTTTTTAAGAAGGTATCTACGGTACGCGAATAGTGACGCTCGTTTAACTACTTATAAACGCTATGTGTGTGCAGTATTAGAATATGCATGTGCTATATGGGATTCATATAGGAAATATCAAGTTTCTCACATTGAAAGAATAGAAAATTAGGCCTTCTGATTTATCTTTTTCAAATAAAACGGCACGGAGTCTTTCTCTGCAATGAGACGCGAGGCAGAGCTGGGCTCGCTGACAAAGCGAAGATAAATGTAGAACTTAAAATAAAAGTTTTCTATTACAAATAGTTTGACGAAAACAGAGCAACAGTCGTACTTGTGCTCTTCAACTCAAGTTCTCAGAGGACATGGAACGTTAAGGCAATGGACAATGTGCAAAACCAAGGCGCCCCTAGTGGCTCAGGTGAATTCTGGGAAACACTTGTCAACGAAGATTTTCGTTTCGTTTTCCTCCATCGGACCGCGGCCAGCTGCAAGCGGACACCGTGGACCTGCATCACGCCCCTCAACGCGGCGTACCTGGATGAGTCTTCTTAGGCTGACCGGCGTGTACGTGATGTAGTAAGTATACCGTAATATCCCGAGAGATAGTCCACTTCAAAAGCGAGAGAAAATTATGTGAAAACGAGGAGTGAGCTAACCTTCAGTATGCCATCGAGAATTATAATTTTCTATTTTGGGACCTGCCACAATTTGTTACATTGAGGGGCAGTGTAGCATACACTTCCCAGTCGGCAATGTTTGCTTATCTCCCGCCGTAGCTAGCTAACCTGATTTCGGTCAATGTCATCCTTGGACAGGGCACTGCAATTACTAGAAATTCGCTATCTTTCGTAGTTCTTTTCTTTTAATAGCCAATCATGTAAAAAATAGGGTGGTTAATTTTCGAGGGTGGGGCATCTTTCCGGATATTACAGTACTTCTATTCTAATGACATTATCAGACAGTAAGTGATTCAAGACGAAGGCAAGTTCTGGACAGAGCAAGACGAGGTGGCAGCTAGTGGCCAAAGGAATCGAGGCAATGGAAGTGAAAGAATAAGATGGCTTAAGAACGATGGATGAACTACAACATAAAGATATTGTTAAAGCCCAATGCTAATCTTAGTGCTCGTCCTCCTCGAAGTCTGTGGAAGTCAAAAACAAACACCCACGAGGAATCGGTTTGCAGAGCACTGTACGCCGATTGACGTGAGATTTTGTTTCGCTGAAGCGACGTGGCTTACCTTTCCGCTTGAATCAGTTACCGTCTGATAAAGTCACGAGAAAAGAAGTATACTTACTGCATCGCACGCCCACGTAGGTCAACCTACTGACGACTATGCAAGGTACGCTGACGTTGAGCGACGTGGAGCAGGTCCGTGGTGTCCGTTTGCGGCTGGCCGCAGTCCGATGGAGGAAGCTGAAACTAAAGTCTTCGTTGACGAATGTTTCCCAGAATGAACCTGAGCACGGAGCAGCTAGGGGTGCCTCGGTTTTGCACATTGTCCATTGCGCACGCTTGTACAATATGTTACAGTTTGTGCAGGATGACCACCCTGTCTGTACAAGTCTGAAGGTCCGCATGAGTGTGTGAATGTGGTATTGTTTTGTTTCTGTACAAATTATTATTTCTCAACTGCGTTGACCGAAGGTTTTGCACTGCTGTATATAAATATTAAATAAAATAATAAATAAAATGAAAATAAATAAATAATTATTTCGTGATAACGGTGTCCACCGCGTTGGATGTCAGGCACAAAGTGTAAAGTGATAATTGTTAAATTAATCGCCTAAACTCTACTAATTTCTATTTCAAAATGTTGGTTTAAGTTACCACATTCTAATTAAAGATGCGCTGCCTGTCGTCAGCATATGCAAAACAGCAGGTGTTACAATTCATACAACTAAATTCTTGTCAGCGCTATTAGAATTCAGACAACGAAATTCTGCAAGCCCATAATATTCATGTTGAAAGGACAGAGACTCAACCTATATACAAATCGATGTCCATGGCTGTTGTCGAATGTATTTCTTTATTCCGTAACTTATTATCTTATTTTCGTGCAATAAAAAAAACATTCAAGATAACGCGTAGACATTGAACAAATAAAAGGTGCGGCAGCCCCTCCTGGGGCAACTAATAAGAAATGTTCAGAAAAAGAAAAAGCTTTAATAGTTGAGTAATTACCCTTTCTTCCGGCATTTCTTTTCTCTGCCTATTCCTTAGACAAATATCCATCAGAGCATAAATATTTACATTGCACGCTGCGTGTAACTACCCTCAAATAAGCCACGGCCCCATTATAAAAAAAGGTTTAGCGTTTACGCCATCACAGTCAAGAATTTGTCTATATGATACGCTGTATGCGTTTAAGGTTGCAACAGCCAGGGGGTCTGTAGTGGAAACTTTCTCAATCCTTGATACTTTTTTGTTCCGACGCTCTTGAGACACAGTCTGGGCAAATATTGTCGAGCTTTGAATATGTTGCACCGAAACGCTAACGATAGCAGACGTTATCGATCACTTATAGCTCAAGCTACCGAGAAGATACTTCAAAGAAAAAGTTGCGAGCATGGTGTTTGTCGTGCGGAGAATGTCACTGGCGTTCAGTCCGAAAAAAGAAGGAAATTGCAGAAAGAGTAAAGAAAGTACAAGGCAACCTTATGGAGTCATCGCGTTCCTTAAACCAACCCCGTCAAACGTTGGCAGTTTGACGTTATCCTATTTTCGTCGATGAATGCAGAATTACGTTTACTACATTCACTCACGAAGTGAGAACATCAAGGCGGGATTTCTTCGAACGCCCGGCCTTCCGCCTTGCTTTGGCTGCACGCACGCGCTCGTGGTGTGCCAGACAAACGAAGTGTTCTAGAAGGTAGGAAGGCCGCGCAGGAGGCGGAATACCTGAATTTTCTCCCTGCCATTTCTTATCCTGTCCGGTGATTATAGCAGTACTTTCGACCTTTCAGTTATCAGAGAAACATGTCGAAAACCGGTGATTGCTTTCTCGTGCTGTATCCCGTCTTGCACCGTCTGAACAGCCTCGCGACAGGCTCAGCGACAGGCTCGCGAAACATTACCTGTTTTCGTCATGAATACGAAACAATCTGTCGGACGTACGGCATTGCCGCTGGCTCCTCTATACTGTCAAATACCCCATTCACTGACGTGGCAGCGCAACGTACTAGCTTAGGTTCCTTAGCTGAAGGTACCTGTCGTAAATGGCGTTCTTGATCACACGATAAATAAACGGAGGACTTTAGGTTGATGCCTGTTGCATTCCTAGCTGGCCGCAGAGAGGAGCGTGATAAACAATTATCCTCGAAATCGACTTTCCACGCGCAGTTTTTGTAGTGTATACTTCAGTTTCACCTTGCGATGTGACGCAGGAAAGGCTACAAGCGCGGCCTCCTTGCCTAGGGCATATCTCGGCGGCACAAGCTCATGCGTTAAGAGCAGCTCCCAGCACTATGAGCTCAGCGGCTATCCTTCGCTGCGGTACAACATAAGGTGAAACGGAGTATAGTGGTGGAGTTGTTGATAGACTGCGGGAAAAAGAGAGGGAAATAAAGGTGAGAACAGTGATGGTCGCCATTGCTTGTCTCTCTCTCTGCGCTTTCTGACCTCTTACTTTACTATTTAACAACTCTACATGCCAGTGACGCTATCGAAATGAATGGGTGACAACGAGGATAAAGGTCTTGGGCGGAGAGTCGGACGACTCGTCTGGAACCTCGAACAAGAGCTCGCCAGGTTCATCGCGTTCGGGTTCGTAGAAGACATCCCTTTCCACGTGCCGCCGCTGCGTTCTAGCTGGAGTATGCGTTCCTTGTTAGTGTATTATTCCATCGCATTTGCGTCCACAATCGTTTCGTAATTCGCTACTTATATATATTCAATTTGTTGTAATGCATTAAACAAGATATATTTATATATCTGTGATTTTTATTTGGACTTTGGGTCGAGGCTACTCCCTGTAGCTGTAAAGGAGCTCGGCGAGCTCCGTTTACACACAGGACGTCCCTTAGCGAAAGGGACCTTTATGCGCCGTGTGATCACGTTCTCCAGCTCCTTTACGATCGGTACCTGCGCTAAAGGTACCTTTATGCTGCCGTGTGATTTGAGTAAAAGCCTGGTAGATCGCCACGAGAAGCGGCCGCCAATTTGAAAAGGTTGAGCGGCAGACAACGGATAGGAGAGCCACGCGGCGGGCGCCCCATTACGGCGAGACGCCAAACAGAATTCTCCGCTCGTGCTCCTCGCATTCCGCGCTACTGCTTCGTTCCTCGTCGGGTTTGAAAACCAGGTATTGGGTCCTCGCCACCTGCAAAGCTGTGCGCTGACGTCCAGGTTCCCCGAGAAATGCTCTGTGCTACCAGATCCTCGCTTCAAATCTGCGACCGGGCACTTCATGGAGCCGTCATCGAAGTGCCAGGCTTTGTGAGTGTAGAAGAGGCTATGGTATTTGACAAAATGTGCCAGAAAAAAGTACAGTTTTGTTTTTGTTTTTGCCTTTTTCTCCGTGAATATAAACTACGCCTCGCCAAATACTAGCTCATGCATCACCCAAATGAACTATATCGGTTCGAACCACATTCCAAAGTTGCGGAGCTAACCTTTATTTTATTCAAATGATATCCGCGATTTTCTGAATTTTTAATTAAAAAAATGCAGCCGACAAAGCCTTCGAAGACATGAAGTCACCGAGAACGGGTGAAAACAGGCCCTATTTTCGCATTGAAAGTTTCAAGAAAACACGTATAACTTTTGAATGAGATAACGGTTGGTTCTGAAACGTTGGCATCTGGCTTAGAGCGCCGGAGCTACGTTTGAACGGAGAATGTGTATATAGCCCTGCGTAGCTTATTTTTGCTGTAAAAAAAACTTTTCTTTTAAGACACGCCTATACCCCAACTCATGTTTACAAACAAACTGGAGCGCCCTTGCGGACGCCACTGGCGCCGCGCATGCGCGGGTGGACGGTGGGCAGCAGCTCGCCGTCGCCCATAAACAAACCATTGAATTTCGTTGTTGTCGTCGTCGGTGGGAGTCCCCGGCTCTTTTCGCGTTGGAATTGTTGATTCTACGTCCTCCTAACAATGTCTGACTACTATAGCGGCTTCAGCAAAATTAACGAGGCAAAACTTTGCGTGAATAATGTGACGAGCGGCGATTCATTTTCACGTGGACGCCGCAGAATGGGCGCTACAGCCTGTACTCCCCACGATGAGATTCTGCTCGCTATTTTCAGTCGCGACGTCGCTCGGGCTGCAAAGCGTGGACCGTAGCTGAAATGGTGGACGTCGATACTGAAAGCCGCAAGAATCGGCACCACGTCGCCGATGGCCACTGGCAATAATGAACAACATCTTCTTGTACTTTTGTTTACACTTAGCCTACTTACCCCACCAACTTTCAAAAGTGGTTTGAAGCCTGCACTTAGTTCTTATCGCAATTACCAGGTCAACGCTTGGTTTGCGGGCCGCTGTCATTTGAACGAGCTGACGACAAAAGCAGACAAGTTTGAAAGAGCAGACGACAGTTCCGGAACGCATGCGCAATGGAGTACGGGCAGAAGCACCGCGTCCGGGCCCGCGTCAACAAACCATTGGAATGTCACGTTGTCGGCGTCTGTGTTAGTCTGCATACTCTTTTTGCGTTGGAATTGTCGATTCTACGTCCTCACCACTTTAATCGCTCCCAGCGAATTTACTCAAGGCCTCGTTACGCCGCTAAACTTTGCGTAAATAATTTGACGTGCGGCGATTCATTCGCATGAACGCCGCAGAATGGACGCCAAAACCACAATGAGATTCTTCTAGCTATTTTCGGTTGCGACGTCGCTTGTGTTGCTAAAAGTGTAGAAGGTAGCGGCGATGATCGACGTCGATACTGAAAATCGGAAGCAGGGAACCGAGCAAGCGTAACGAGTCGGTGATGGCCACCGGTACCAATGATCAACATCTGTATCTACTCTTAGCACTGAGCCTCATTGAAGATTTTTAGGCCTGCAATTACTTCTTATTGCAATCACCGGGTCAAAGTTTGGTCTACAGGCCGCTTTGTTTGAACGAGCAGACGACAAAAAGCAGACAAGTCGAAAGAGCAGACGAAAGTTCGAACGATCAGGCGGCTGAATTTGAAGACGCACTCAACCTGTGGGTGGTCCGGACCAGACTTGTACACGTTACTGAAAATAATAAAGGGAATTACATTTACAATTACTCAAGGCCAAATTCGTAATTTATTACAATTACAATTACCTCTCCATAAAAGTAAGTGACCGTTACCGCAAAGTTATCCGTTACTTTCCTGGCGTTACTTTCAACATTATTTTCCTCAATTAAGAAACAAAGGGAAGAAGGTTGTTCAAGTTCCTATTGTTGACGCTCGTTTCATTTTATTGACCTTGAGTATTTTGAGCAACAGCTGACTCCAAGCTCTCGTCAGACAGTTTGCGTTATTTCTCATCAATAGAGAGTTTTAGAATAGGGGCCTCAACGCTTGGGGAACCCAACGCTTTGGGGTACCCAACGCTCACGACACCTCACGCAGCGCTATAGAATAGGGTTTGTGACGACACAACGCGGCACGCTCCTTTTTCGTATGCAGCGCCATTGTGGACAACGAGCAAACTATTTAACAGTGAAAAATTATTAAAACGCGAAACATTTGCGCTAAAACGACACTTTAATGTGGCTTGTGGTACAATATAGAGAGGCGTCACCAGTTGAAACGGCAAAGCAAGACCCATCTGCCGACCGTCTCTGAATCAGAAGTTTTACGTCCCTGGTCACAACAGAGTGCACGCCCTCAAATACCAGGCTATCATGTGCGCTAATGAAATGATCTGCGAATTCGAGGGCCATTCCCCGGTCATACGCACGACGCTGGTAAGTGCAGCTTTGCTTTAGCCATCCGGCAGCTGAAACAGCACGACAGTTATAGAGAGTTTTATAATGAGGGTTCAAAGTTTCGGGGCCCCAAAGAACAGGAAATAGCACTGTGCATGCGCAGAACGCAAACCTGTTCGGGGTCTTGGGCTGGCGCGCGCACCCAACGTGAAATTCGAGAAATAGCGGCCGTTCCCAAGTTTCAGGCCGGGATTGTCGGCAAACATGGCGGCGCTCTTCCGCTCGCTTCGGAGCAAATTCGTCATGGTCGGTGCAGTATTAGCCAATTTCATTGCCAATGAATGGTGCAACCGGCGCTGCTTTTGCTTTATCTCGCTCATGTCACAAAGAATGAGCGGTGGACTCACCCCATTTTAAAGATCGTAACCTGATTCTGGCTGTTCCTAAGCCTAAACATACGTCGTAACTAACTGTTGACATATTGCTACTCCGTGGCTAAAAGCTCGTTCACACAGACCCGTTTTTTGTTGTTGTTTTTTGTTTTTTACGTTACGTTACGAAAAGTCACCGGGAAATCTGTGCTTCGTAATAAACTGTGCCAGCAGCGTAGGGCGACCCGGTAGCAATACGTA
>JAZHYW010054579.1:0-12657 GCA_037355805.1 Ixodes ricinus
GTTAATCGTCTGCAAACGTCTACGCCTTTTTGCCTGCTTCCCTTGTGCACTTGTGGCTGATGTCCCGCAGGAGGCGTCCGCCAATAAATTGCAAACGCTCCCCATGGTTTGAGGTGGACCCTCTCTTCAGTCTAGGCTCTCTAATGCTCTCTCATCGCAAGAGGTTTGAGAGGTTCCAAGGCACTCGGTCGTAAGGACCCGTAATTGAGTCCCTCTATACGGGAAGCGTAAGGCCATTCTTTGAAGAAGGCCACCCGCTGGGATAACTAAGTAGAGAAGAGTGCCATCTTCCTTTTCTTTCTCTTCTTCTCTTTCTGTGCACCTTTCTCCGCTAACTCTTCAATGGCGGAGACGGCGTCACGTGCACCAAAAATACCTTCAAGCGCTTGCAGGGCAGCGGCCATGTGGAGCGCCGGGTTTGGGGCAGAGACACGCTTGTCGCTTTGTGTTGGCGAAATGTGCATCTTCTACACTCAGGTCTGAACAGCAGAGAGCGCCTTGAACCTTCAGGCCACATTGTGCGTGCCACGTAGACGCGTGTAGTTGTGTCTCTATAACGCAAGCGCTTTTGCAAGCGCAGCCAGTGTAGCGATGCAGACGATACGACAACCGACAACGCAAGATGCGCGCGCGCGCTTTCGATGGCGGCATGTAGGATTCCCGGGTTTCGGGTTTGCTCATCCGTGAAACTCGGAGGCGGTGATTTTTGATTCATTTTCTCGGCAAACAATTGGGTTTACTGAAGCTTTATAGGCCGCCAAGTCTCTGAAATTTGGCGTCCAATGTTAATTGTTCTCAACTAGCTTGAACTAAAGAGATAATATAAAACCGTCCGGACACAAACGGCCTCAAATTACAACAGAACTCACATGTACCGCATGATAGTTCCGCAGCTGCATATGGCATTGACGCTTTGCCATTGGCAATAGTATCACGATAGAAAAGAGCTCGACCAATGTAATCTGAAAAGAAAGGTTTAATCGGCGACCTTGTGCAAACAAAATAAAGAGGGATGTCGAGACAGCCGAAAGCGGGCGGCGATTTGGCGGCGTTAACAGCAAGCGAGCGAGACTGACTCGACAAGGTCGCGGGCAGCTCCTTATCTAGCTTTGTCGGCAACGTGGAAATTTGGCGTAGCGGTTCGAGCATTGAGCGTTCGGGGTGAAAATAAACAGGCACTTTCAGAACAAGAAACCAAGACGAAATGATAAAAGTTACACCTGAGCAAGAATAAACGCGAATCTTCTAAGATGGCGTGACCGGGCGTTGCTTGCTCGGCCCTGCGCGCGGCAATATTAACTATCCCGCGGCAAATATAAAAAAACAAGAATTGTTGCCTCGGTAAAAGTCACTACTTTGAAATAATTAAACTCGCTCTGGCGTAGTCGTAAAAGCATGCAAGCTCTGTCCTTCCCTCCACTGAAATTTTCGAGTTCATAGCTATCGCCGCTATAGGAGGCTACGCGTTTATAGAACACCACCTCTACTTTCTCTCAAGAAGCACACAAATAGTATGCTCCAAACTGGAGTCCTAAACAATGGCTTTCGTCGTGACCCAGAGGTACCATGACCCGTTGTCCTAAACGAACATTGACAAGCTAAAGGCAAACCCGCTTTTGTGAGTACTCCAAGATTTCAAAGAAACTAAAGTTGCCAGACTCTTTTTTTAATGAAATGTCCTTTAAAAGAAAAATCGCCTTTCTTTGATTTTTATTATGTATTCGTGATCTCGAAATTTAAAGTTCTTCGAATGAATCGGAATTGACAAAAATATTGCCGGCGAGCATTTTGAGCATTTATCCGAAAACACGGAACCCTAATCACATGCTATTTAGACCGATCCAAACGGCGCTACCGTGAAACACGCGAGTGCAAAGGGCAAAATAGTAATATTGATAATAATAATAATAATATTAAAGTCGTGTTATGGGTGAGGAGGAGGAAAGAGGAATGCAGTGGACGCCAGCATGGGCGTACCAACCGAGGGGGGGGGGGGGGGCAAGGGAGCGCTTACCCCTCCCCCAGTTCTCAGAGTGGGGGGGGGGGGGGCAAGGTATGTTTGCTCCCAGAAACAGCCGCCACTGGGCAGGGCAAAACTGGCCGTCGGCGTCAAGGGTTACCGGGGGCACCGCCCCCGGCCTTAGGGGGGGAGGTAGTTGCTTCCCCCCATTTAAAAAACAAGTTGGTACGCCACTGGACGCCAGAAGCCCACCCAGGCAGCACACAGTATTGCGCCAATATTGGCGCTGGAAAAAAATTAAAAAAGAATGCTGAGGCCTGTTTTGTAAAGGCTGCTAGCTTGGAACGGTCCAGTCAGCACTACCGTGGACCCGCCAGTGTGAAAAATAAAAAAGTGCAGATGAATGAGTGTGCGGGGAGGAGAAGAAACATATGTCGACATTCAGGGGCCCTAGGGCTTCCAAGTCGAAGAAGGCGGGCAAATGGGGCTACGCGAATCGCTATATCTTCGGGCTCCCGCTAAACCTCTTACGTGTCTTTTTCTTTCCAGCATCAAAAAGGTGGCCAACATTATGTAATTAGACATGCTCGATTCCCAGTTGAGTACCAACGAAACCTTATTATCGAGAATGTCCATGCGGGACAAGGGAACCCGTTGTCGGCCCTGTCTCGACGCCTGCGTCGGCGCCAACACCATATGGATGAAAGGAAGAACTCACCCCCGCGGGCACGAGGTATCCGGACAAGGTGACGTCGTTGTCGAGTTTTCGGAACACGCCGGAGAGGGTTGGGTTGAGGCTGCAGGGCACAAGAGTGCCATCAGGGAAGGGACAAGCTCCGTGCTTCAGCGCCTGCAATTGCGCGCATCCTTGGGGAAAATAGCAGTCGATGAACCTCCTTGAAAGCCGGGAACAAGTGCGCCATTTTAGCTCCGAGATCCGAGGTTGCACTCGATATTCCGGTGCCCGTGTTGGGCGGTCAACTTACAGTTGCGTGGTCGCTTTAACCGCGCGATGCGCCTTAACCCGCGCAAGTAGCAAATACGCCATCTTGTGAATTTTACTCAATAAACCAGTCTCGCCAAATTTTATGCGTGGACCGACCAATTTGCTGTATAAACGACCACAATGTGCAAACAGTATCGTTTCTAAGGGTAATAGATTTGAAATCTACGAGGATACCGTATTTTCGTTTTAACAAATAACGTGTTACAATAAAAAAATATGCGCGCTCCATGTGCACGATTATGTTGTTGGCCATGCCCCCCCCCCCCCCCCCCCCCCCCCCGAGCGCTGGTAGACGCAAGGCCGACTCATGTAGAGCCTTTACTGGGACATTCCAGGAGCGAAACAGAAGACTCCTTTCACTGTATGTGACAAGCTGACAACCAACCTCCCAATTTACGGTACAACGCCGAGTCAGCGCCAGATTATTCATTAACGCTGTAAATCGCCCAAAAGAGACTGTGTCTGTTGCAGGTTAAGGAAAGCGGGACAAGGCCCTCACGCAGAGCCCGCTTGTTTCAACCAGCGACAGACATAGCTTGAGGCTAGGCGCATCTCCAGCACAAAACCTAGTGACAAAGTTGCAGCTTCGCCTTTGAGCTACGGACGTTTTGTGGGAGCCACGGGACAACGCAGTTTGGTTTCAGGGCTCATTTTCGACTCGTCATTGCGTCGACCCGGGACATTCCCCGGGCGTATCAGGGATGCTCGCCGCCTCACCGCAGCGACTCTTTGACGCATGCCTTGAGGAAGGGCAGCTGATTCAGGTGCTCGGGCTCCAGAGTTCGGGACTCGTTCCCGACCACGTTGAAGACCTCCTGACGGGCCCGATCCTGGGCCTCGGGGTTCCGCGCCAAGTGGTACAGGCAAAACGTGACCATGGACGACGTCTGCGAGGAGTAGCACGCCATGGGTGATGCCTTTTAATGCGTCCAATGCCTTAGATGTCATAATAACACTTCTGCCAGATAGGCGTCCATGGCAGGTCACGTCGGCAAAGCCGGTTTGGCGTGGGTACGAAGTACTTGCTCGAACTAATCCAATATACATAATCGAACCTGAGACTCTCTCGGTTCGCAGGCCGATACTCTACATCTGCGCCATGTTCTCTCTTAACGTGCTCCGGATAAGGTATATGTTCATGGTCTCCCAAGAGTTACAACTTGCCGATACTCTCCGTAGCGCATGGTGGTGATGTAGAGGATGATGTTGGCAATTGATACACAACATAGGAACTTCGTCACCCCGTCCTTCTAATGACTTCTAAACCATATTAAAGAATCGCTTCTGAAGTACTGCATTCCAAGCAGGACTCAGTAGATAAAAGTCGCGATCAATTAGCCGCAAGGAATCACCTCTGTCTCGCAGAAACGTTGGGAGCGACTTTGGGGATTCCATTAGGTTCTCTCAAATTCGCCCTACCACCTGAAACTATAGCTTCGTGGTTTATTGTTTGGGCTTTCCTTCAAGATACCGATGTTCCCTCGGTACTGGCACCAAAGAAGCTAAACCTTTCTTGGCGAAGCATCGGCTTCTACTATGCTTCCATAGGGTTCTTTTCCTTTGCAGTCTTTTGCATCTTCGACTCTATTTGGATATTCTCTGAAGTGCAACAGAACTCGAATGAACAGAAGGCTAGAATGCGAGGGACAGAACTCTTGGAGTTGCGACAAATATGCTGGTCGGCGCTGCAGTTTGATTGCCTTCTTCTTTTTGTCCGTGTCTTTGAGCTGTTGTTCTATGCACATTCTCCGTGTCTCATGCGCATTGTTCGACGATTTAGACGACACTGGAACAAGGAAGACCGAAGTGACCAAATGCGCAAATTATGCCAGTCGTTGACTAGGAATTTAATAAGGTAGCACAATACAGAGAAAGACAGAAATTCAACTTTACTTTGATTAATAAGAAAAATAGCCTGGTGCGATGATTACTTTATTCGTCTGCATAATGTTGCAGCTTCATAGCTTGGTCGACCTAGTTGCACGTCACGGGATTCACAAATCAAATTTTTAACATATCATTTTCTAACATGCTTGTGTCACACTGCATCGTATGCACTTCGCATGAGTGGAGTCCAAAAAACTCTTTTACTGTTTATATGATCACCCATGTTTGAAAGACAAATTTGTAACTGCATAAAAAAATGAAAGACGTTAGCAAATCTCTGAAACGTAAATTAGGGCGCAGCTCTTGAGGAGGAGGCGGGAGGATACGGAGAGGAGGGCATGCCCCTCCTCTCCTTCGTACCCTCCTCTCCTCCTTTCCTCCTCTTCCTCATCTCCTCCCTGGTGATCTCCTCCTTCCCTCCTCTCCCCTGCTCCCCTCTTCTTCCTGTGCACCCTCCCCTCCTCCTCCTCCTCCATACCCCCTCCTCCCACACTTTCCCCGCTAATTTTAGCTGAAAAATTGACACCTCATGAACTCAACACCAATTCAGTTTCCCCGCTAAATTTAGCAGGGAATATGGCGTCACATGACTTCGTGTCACGTCACCCATAAACAAATTTAGTTTCCCCGCTAAATTTAGCGGGAAAACTGCATTCGTGTTGAGGTCATGTGGAGGTACGTTTTACAGCTAAATTTGGCGGGGAAACTGAATGCGCAGTGCTGCATTATGGGGACGTCACAGACTTTCACAGCGATTCAGTTTCTTCGCTAAATTTAGCGGGAAATGGAATTGATGTATATGGTCTGTTACGTCCCATAATGCAACGCGCCCGGTTACGCCGACGCCGACGCCGTTACACCCGGAAACAGGGCGCCCAAGAGTTGCGCTCTTGCAACTATACTTCAAGGAATCAGGTGGAGCATTAAGAAGACGGTACGCTGAACAGACAGCGACGTCACGTTCCGCGCTCCCTTGCAAACCGTTAATCGCTCGACGGAAGCGCGGAAATTAAGGCTCTTAGATAAAAGGCACACTTTTTAAATAGTTGAGAGTTTTAGGATAGCGGAAAGACCCTTGTGATAGCACTTTGTACGACGCACGCAAGCTCTTATAGGAACGCTGCGGAGCGCGTTAAACCAGCTCTTTAGTTCTGCACAACGCAACCGCGCATGCATGAATGCTGCTGAGCCCTTATAATCGGGTGGCGGGTCGCTCTACCTACCAGATGCTTAAAAGAAGTAGGGTCAAGCCTTTTAACAGTATACGTCTACATTCGAAATGAAGCCTGATAAAAAAAAACAAAAAAAACTAGGAAGGGGTTGCCGCGCCATCTAGATGTCTTCATGCAAACTACTCTCGTCACCCTGTCCCACCAGCGACGAGGAGCAACGAGACGGGCACGCATAGCTCGCTGCGGTGCGTGCATATGGTGCATGCACACGAAACGCAATGCAGAGCACGCAGTGCTAACGCAAATGCAAAGTGTTTGTGTTTTCTTCTGCAGACATTTGTACGACTCTCTAGTATTGAGGGTTGTAGCGGAAACCAGAACACAGCGCCGTACATGAAACACATCTCCAAAAATCTACCCAGAAATTGCGCGAACTATACAAGTTCCGCGCTATGTCAGGAAAAAGATAAATCGGAGGTGTTTGCCGCCCATTAATCGCAGGTATGGTTCGGTGAAAGCATATTTGTGATTTTTGTACTTTAAATGGTTTCGGGTAGTTCGCTTAAAAAAGTATCTGGAACAATTTTGCTATGGTCGCATGGGCACAAAAACGGTTGGTAGCGAGAAAGGTCCTATAGACCTTTTTCGCATAACCTAATATCAGCGCACCATTAAATAGCGCAAAGGTCAAGCACTGACAGAACAATCGCGTGTTCTGTCGGTGCGTACTTCACATTCTGAAGCAACACGGGACTGAGAAAATACGAACGTTCACACCAAGGGGAAGAGAAGGAGAACGTCTCGGACACATCTAAAATAGCTGCACCTTGAGTGACGTGGCACGTAGACGTTCTTATACTTTGTAGTTCCTTAGTCTCTGGTTCCTTCAAAATGTTCAGTATACACCAGTTCACTTACGCCCTTACGTTCTGTTTGTTCTTGACTTTCGCGCTATTCAGTAATATGCATATCCAACTATCTCACCCTAATGTTGTGGTATATTAACTTCGTGCCAGATCGCAACCGACGCACACCTTCGAATCCGTGCATTTTTCGACTGCCCGCCTACACGTGTGGTAGGTATGCAACCGCCAAGAGTATGGGCGAAAATGCCTAAAAGCGGACGTCCTGCCTGAGTTAGTTCCGAATGTTTCTTTTTACCGTGTTAAAATTACCAGAAATCTACGGTTGGCTGGTCATCTTTGCATCGTCGTCGGGTGCATAAATAATTTTAATAGGCATAAGAGCAATCACCAGAAGTTTGAGATGAGCACAAGAAGCTGCAGCTTGAGTTTGGCTGCATTGTTATTGAGCTTCACACGTTCCCCAAGGGTGCATTATTTATGAAGTCAGCCGATTGCAAGCGTGAATTGCGAGGTATCTGTAACACAATAATCGTCACTTTTATGATCACGACTACTTAGTCTAAGGCGAGCAGACCGATTCGAACCCGGTGCCGGTGCACCGATTAGGTTATCCCTGCAAGGTATGCTATTCATCCATGGGATGTGAGGGGTATGAAAACGTCTATGTGCCACCACACAAGGGGCAGCTATCAAATACCGAGAGCTTACAAGCATGAACTTTATTAAACAGCTCATATATTCCTTCGAAACACCCCACCGCCTTCGTCCTGGTTCTTCCGGGAAAGTAAAGTTACTCAAGCTCGATTCAACCGATCAAGCTCCACCGAAGTTATTTTAGCCCATCATAGCCAAGTCTAGCCAAGTTACCCATACCCACATTACCGTTGCCTACCCAGATAGCTGTGTTCCCACAACCAGCCGGTATTTCAAGTTTTAAGCTCTAGAAGGCATCGCCAACGCCGCAATACTCAAGATGGCGGTACACTTAAAAAAAAAAGGTCTATATTGGTAATTTTTTGCGCTCATCTAGCAAGCGGAAGGTTGTCACTGCACAAAGTCGTGATGTTTGTATGTGCTTTGAGGAATACGTTCAGATACGCACATTTGTTCGTAGGATTTGTTGTAACAAATTGCTACGTCATAACAAATAGACGACAGGGGCGACCTTCAATTTTATCCTTTTTAATCTACGCTGCAGTTTTGCTGTTTTTGTCGGAATCTGGGCTCAGTAACAACCACTGTGAAATAAGGGTGTCTGAAGAGCGCCGCCTCGCCGTGAAACCAGTGTTTTCGAGGGTTCGCTCGCGTTTCTGGCAAACGCCATAGAATGCACCCCGTGACAAGGGGCTCGGGGGAACCATCTCTATTTGCGAGCACTGTCGCCCGTTCTACGCACACTTGCCAGCGGCACAAGGGTTGGTCGCCTATCAGTCGCTGACCGTGTCGGCTCCTCCGAGGACGAAGTCGCTCATGAAGGCCAAGATCTCGCCGAACTCGAGCTTCTTCTCGGCCAGGAGGTACTCGAGGATCGTGTACTCCCGGTCCTCCGTCCGGGTTTTGAGTCGCTCGGCGGCGGCCTCGATGTGCCTGAACAGGCGGCTGAGGAACCGCACGGCGGGCGTCCAGGTGAAATCAATTATAACAATTGAGACAGGTTTGCGCCTTTGCCTCCCAGACATCGGTAATGGGCCCACGCAGCGCCTCCTAGCTCACGTCAGCGTCGTCCGCTAGTGCGTCTTGCAGCCTCACAAGTGCGTCGCTAGCACAAGACGGCGTTAAGACGCACGCATTTGTCGCTTTGCAGCGCGCACTCTAGCCGAGCTTCCGCGTGTTCGCCTGCTGCTTGGGTCGGGACGAGAATCCACTGCGAATAAGGTAGTACGTACTGTGCAACCCTTGTCTCCTATGTGGTATTGAGCGGGCATCGTGAGTCTCGAGATCAGTCGGGTGGTAGTGAGTTGCAACTGATCTACACTAAGGGGTTGGGTGGCTCATTGAGCGAATAGGCACGAAGCCACCGGAAGTAAGTGGCTTGTGCCGGAAGTGAGCGCTTGACAAGCTTTTCAAATCCTTTCAAGTGCTCGTTGAAACAGCGTTCAGGGGTGCTGCATATTTGGAGCGATATTAAGCGATAGCTTTAAGGGCGACACTTCGAAGAGATTTCGACCTGGTCTCCTGTCGTCGCCGCTACGGGAAAAACCTTTCTCTCCGCTCTTGGTGTGAGGTCGGGGAAATCGGGTTCTCCCGTGCAGCCAGCCCCGGCCTTCCTTTAGTAACGGCGCGACGAAAGGAGAGTTTTTCGTGTCGTCTGCTCGAAAGACTTGTTTTCAAACATTACTCGCGTTATGCGACATCTCACTTTGACTGTATCAAGTCGCTGCGCGTAACGTTAGATGGTTTTAGAAACTTCCATCGCGCTTACCCACTTACTTCACGGATCACCGAGATCTGGTGGCAGTCGTCGGTGGCATCCACGACGCCAGCCACGACGGCTAGGAGTAAACCACATCGAACCTCCGTCCTTGGGTACGTGACGGCACCATTCCACAAGCATCGCGTGACCGTGCTACAGGTATTGCTTTCGTTTCTTCGCACATTGTGGGCTAGAAATAAGACTTGTATTTCTTTCGGTCACCTCGAGAAAGCCTGATTGTTGCACCGTAATTGCGCAAGCATACCCGAGAAGTCTCCTCGGAAGTCATTTGAGGTGAAAATTCTGGGATTCTAGTCGATCAAATGTACGTATGTCCCACGTCCAAATGCCTTCTTCTCAGGATTTAATTCAAAACAGGAATTACTAAAGTCCACTAAAAGACACAAAAAAGCACGGACCAAAATATCGACTGAATGTACTAGGAATTCCAGCAGACGCTCGACTCCTGAGACAAGCACCGTCTTCCGGTAGCTTCACTTGCGCAAGGCTCGGAGAACACCTATGCGCCACTCCAGCCACCTATACTAGAGATCATCAGTGTTTGCAGCAAATCGTACACGCGTTTTAATTTGATTAGTTATATTACAAAAAATTGGCAGCGACCTTTACCTTCACAGCCCTATAATGGCATAAAAATATATTTTAGAAGCAATTGCTTCAATCGTTTTGGAAGACGTTAAACAGTCGTTACGGTATGAATGACTTACTTTTATCAATTTATCAGTGTACGTCACGTGACGTTTATCTTCCCGCTCGTTAGCGGGGAATCTGAATGGTTGTACTGGGTCACGTGACGTCAGGTCAAGTGACGTCGACTTGCTTCGCTAAATCTAGCGGAAAAACTGGATTGCGGCTTAGGTCACAAGACGTGAATTTTCCCGTTACATTTAGCGAGTAACTGAAGTGGTGTATAAATCCCGTGACGTCGATTTCCCGCAGAATTTAGCGGCGGAACTGAATTGATGTTCTGGCCAAAAGACCTGAATTTTTACACGAAACTTGGCGGGGAAGCTGAGTTGACGCATAGGTCACGTGCCGTCCATTTCAACAAAGCGTATAGATCACGGGACGGACGAACGGGCGGATGGACGGACGAACAGAACTTTGGGATCGGGGGTAACTCTAAAAGCATTTCATGCTTTAAGAAAAATAAACGCCTTACTAATATCTTGTCGCCAACTACAATCACTTGCTTCATTCAATCTCTGACCGAGTAAGGAGTTATGCTGTTTTCTTTTTCATTCTTTCAAAGTAACGCCTACATTCCAACCTTGTCCTTAGCCATACCCGTGCTGTAGTTTCATCGTGGTTGAGACGCGTCAAAAGAAAGAACTGGGAGAGGCAGTCCAAAAGGTAGGGACAATGTGGCTGCTCTCATATCTTAGAGGGTAACTGCAAAGAAAAAAGAGTGTTTTTAAACAGCCTAATAGGGACAAACATGTCACAAAACAAATGTACCGTGAAAAAAAAATTTTTTTAGCAATGTTTACGCCACAGGACGCAATTTAGTCAGAGTCAGAACCTCTCCACATTTAAACCTCCCGCTCCTTCGACCCCCGCGAAGGAGAGGTACGCTCCGCCCTCACTCTCCTTGCGTTGCTGGAGTTGAACGACGCAGCATCTCGACTTCCGATAAGATCTGGCAACAACGCACGTTAAACATGGCGCCTGTATCGTTTTGGTTTGACGGTACACGAGAATAGAGCTGTAACGAGAAGCTGCGCGGTTTGCGAGCACATAGCGAAGACGTGACCGGAGAAGTGCCCCTGTGATGTTCCCGGAAGACGGAAAGTATCATTCGTAATCGCCGTGTGTGCTTTGGGAGCGAAGGGAGTCACAGGGTCCACGAGTGCGCAACCACAAGCCAAGGTTCACGGCAGCGCTGCACGTTGACTTCGGCTATCTCGTTCTGTTTGGTGCAACACGGCGATGCGACAAAGAGCTGGAACGTTCATGGTGTGTGTGGTGCGGTGCTTGGAAAGCAGACACCCACACTAACACTGGAGCGCAACACTGGTTGTTGTGGGGTTGAAGTTCAACGGGTTCAGTCCTGTCGTCGTCAGCTGATCCAGTCAAACTGGTCCGGGAGGACGGCGAGCGTTTTTAAAAGTAAATCTTCCTTCGCTTCGCTTCAAAATGTGGAAGATTCCCGACGCATACCGTGAGTAAAAAGCTGCGGGCGTTTTCAACAAAATCACGTCGTTTTAACCTGAACGAACAATGACTCCGAATTGTTGTCCTAAATCTGCCGTTTTTATGCTTCGTGTTGTTGGACTGCGCTTGCACAGCGACGCAGTGTGCGCTCATCGTGCGGGTGAATAAATTGGGCAAGATTTCGCACCTGCCCACAGATGCATGAACTGAGAGAATTTTTTACGTAGTGAAGATAGTGCTTTTTTATTTCGAGTGTTTAGTTGCGGACGTTAGGTGACCCGGTGCGAATCTCGACGGCCTCCGGAGCGATATGACGAGAACGTGAATTGGCACGTTTGTCCCTACGCGAACGCCCGGATTGTTTCCAGCCAAACGGCATTCCTTTCGGGGCGACATGCACTGCTGGAAGGCTCCCTGTTGGGATCACTCATATGACATCTCCGGGAAAAAACTCGGCATTTGCGCGACCAAGCAAGCAAAAAAAAAAAAGCGCGCTAAGCAAGCAAAGAGTGGGAAAACGCAGGAACCGCGCTACGAAAGCGCCAAAACCCCGCGTCGCTTCCTATCACTTACAGCTGCGACAGCTGCTAAACACAAGCCACTACTTCACTTCAAGAAGTCTCTACCAGAAGCACCTGGGTCAGCACGAAACACTTATCACTTCGGGCGAAACAATTGGTCGCCAGGTAGGCGAGACAGGCGGGAGCAGAGACTTGGGCGGCCATGAAAGAATGGCGAAGCATTTGTTTGTTATGGTTTAATTCCAAACGGAAGTGCCCGTCTTGTAAACCTTTTGTAAAGAATAACAAACTCTCATCACATGGGTTATTCTTTGAAACGTAAAAATATGCCGCTCAAAAGGAAATCGCAAGATAGCAACAAAGGTTTGACATCCGCGATTCTAAGCTGTCAATCAAACTCTTAGCCAATGAGAAGTACAGCAGCCGATTGGTGGCAACGTCACGGAATCCCAACTTCTGTGGCGCGAGGTTCTAAAAAACGGACGCAAGATAGCCAGCAACCAAAATCAGTCCTCACTGCAATAAATATCTGTGAAAAAATTTTTTTTCGCGGAAAGTGTGCTTTGTAGACATGTTTGTCCCAATTAGGCTGTTTAAACAAAAAAAGGTTTTTTTTTCTTTGCAGTTACCCTTTAAAGCACTCCGTATTTCCTGCAA
>JAZHYW010054580.1:0-24008 GCA_037355805.1 Ixodes ricinus
GTTTATTGATTTGACTGTGCAGATGAAATGCTCTATTAATTTACTAGAAGAAGTCAAGGAAATGGGACGGTAGTTATCAACTGCTAGACGGTCCCCTTTTTGTGCACTTATATTACAATGGCAGTAGTCCAATCAACTGGCAGCGAGCTGTTTGAGTATGATGTACGAAAATAATGAGAAGATAATTGGCTAGGGATCTGGTATAGTGTCGTAGAAACGTGTTTGGAATCTTATCAGGACCAGCACTTGTTTTCGTTTTCAGCGACAACGCAAAAACCATGCCGTAATAAGTTGGTGAAGTCAGAGTGACCATCTAATACGGTAGTGCACATAATCGTGGTTACCTTGCAAAAAAATGACTGAAAATACTCACGAAATGCCACGCTATAATACCAGGACTGTTGAGACAGTGTCATTCACCATGATTTGCTCTACGGGTTAATTTTTCTTCCAGTCAAGTAGCTAAATCTTTGGGGGTCCTCCAAGATATCTTAGCGTACCGGAGAAGTAGATGTCCCTAGCCTCAAATATTAGGCTTACCAAGATTTTCCAGATGAGTACATCAGAGTTAATCGGCCTTGCTTTTTTCGCTCGTTTTATTCTGCGTTTGAGATCTACAATTTTTTCATTAATCCACGGATTATTACAATTAATACGCTTGCATTTTGTAGGTGCCAATTTGTCATAGTACTTACATGTTAGTTAAATTTTAGCCAATGGCATCAACACTTGTATCAGTGAACAAGATTTATGTCATTATAATCGAGTATGCTAGCATCGTGAGCTCACGAAATGTCTTTGGTGCGAATATGTAACTTTTTAGTAGGTGAAAAGCGCTCAAACAAACAAGCCAAGAGGACCGAATAGTGATCAGATATACCCAGTTCAACAGATATGGTGCAATCAGTAGCGCACTGTTTACAAAATCAATATCCAGAATGAAGCAGAGTGGTAACCTCTGCACTCTCTTTGGATCCTGAACTAATTGCGTCAGATCAAAGGCGAACATCATATCAAAATTAATATATGTTGCAGAAGATAAAACCACACATTTTCGCCCAGTCAACGGACGGGATCGCCCTGCTCACTAGCCAGGAATATTTTATTGCCGCTAAACTTAAACAAATGGTCGGAAATAATCTGCACGAAGTAGTCAGGAGTTGCAAGGGCGGTCGATAAACAGCTCCGTTGACAACAGTGTTGCCCCAACAGTTAAGGCGCAGAAACAAGCGTTTATGATTTTCTATTTGGGCTTCTAGAACCGGTTCAATGCATAGTTTAAGTAAAGCAGCCAGTCCGCCACCCTTTCCAAAACGATATCTTCGAAAGACATTGTACTGATCTGGAAATACCTCTCCGTCACTAATGTAATCAGTAAGCCAGGTTTCGGTTATAACACAAACATGACGACACTTTGTGCATTTAATATTTTTGACGACACTTTGTGCAATAAAGTTCAAAAGCAGAAACGGTTTACGGTTAGGATCAAGTCAGTCAGAAAGGGTGGTTTTTATCTTGGTGTAAGTAATTGCGCGTGCTTTTTTTTGCATTTGTCCTTGTCTTAAAGCGCAATCATATTTTATTTCGTGAGTTTGCCTACATTCCAACTTTTTTGATAAGCACTCAAAAGTGAAATCAAATAAAGGATCTCCATTGACAAAGCAGAATGTGTTCTTGTTTTGCTGGCCTGCAATTTTATTCAACTGGGCCAGTACTTAAGTGCGGTACCATATTGTACTACCAAATGATGTTTGCAGAAATTGAGTGTTTTTGTCAATTTTCGCGTGAGCATTCCGAAAAAAGTAGAGCTCATACTGCAAATAACTTATTGCAGCTTTTCCGACTATAAGTACAGCAGCCATTGGGAAAGACTATAAGTACAAACACCTGTAAGAAGTGTCGAATAAAACGACCAAGTGGATGCCAAGGAAATCGCGACTAAATGTGCTTCCGCAGTCAGTCCGAAAAGTAATATCTGCCAAAGTAAAATAAAAAATAAAAAGGGCCTCTATCAGCGATGAGCCCACTCTTCTTCTGTAACATTAGGAAATTTGAAAGAAACTGCTCCAATAGTGAACCCTGCACCATTGTGCTACTAAACCATGTTTTGCCGAAAAAGCCGACATTCGCAGGTGACCACTTTGAATGAGCTTTTCGCACAAGGAAAACTAATTTTAGATCAGATGAATGATAATTTTCTATACTACAAGATAATATATAACACATAGTTTAGCAAGCTTTAAAAAAACTTGTTTTGGGGCTAGTTAATGTTGACTGCTATTGCAAGCAAGCTTGCAATACAGTACCGTTTAGCAAGCTTGAACGCGCCGTCAATCGCATTTCGCAAACTCGCAAAAGGTATCATCTGTTATGATCACTGTGGTACCCCAGCATTAGCAGGAACTGACTCAGAAAAGTCACATTAGAAACTTCGAGAAAATATTTTAGTTTAAGCAGCGTCATAAATATCATTGTTCATCGTAATAAAAACCACCAGAGCAAACGTTTATCTATGCTGTTCATACTTTAGCCCCGTGTTCCAGGACCAAACATTACAAGTGGACGCTTAACCTTCACCTTTGAAGAGGAACGCGATAGCTAAACATATAAGCTCCCGCTCCTTCCCCAGCCATGTAAGCCTTTCTGCGTGGCATAGTCAGTGCCGTGTCTAACTCGCAACCAAAGGGTCATGGGTTCGACTCCACGCGTAAAATTCTTCAAAATTCATCTTAAGGGCAAATTAATTGCTTCATGAAGTGAAATAATTTGCGATATGCGACACCCTTTAACCCTTTCATGGACGACTCTTTTGTAGGCCCCGTGGGGAACCTTTTTTTTTTTTCTCTTTCGTATGAAAGTGTTTTAATAAGAGCTCTGTGCCAAGTTTATGTTTCTTTTTGCAAATCCCCGAAAATACACCGGGCTGGAAATTATGCTTCCCATGGCTGGTGCTCAAAAAATTCTCAAAATTAATTTTAACTCATTTTTTGCATTTAAGTTGTTTTTGACATGTGCATTTTGTTGTTTGCAAATTAATGAATGATTCAACTAGCGGCAGAAGGTTAGCTCGAGGCTTCCACGGTGTAACAAACGTATAAATAACAAATCATAACGTATTTCAGTAAATAAACCAAAAAGTCGCAAAGAATGGATAAATAAGGGTACTGCACAGGTTTTTTCATTGTCTCCGCTTTGCTTGAAATTTTGCTAAACTCACTAACAAGCATTGCTAAAATAGTATCCCACATATTAGGTTAAAATATTGGTTTTTCGCGAAGTTATTGACTTTACAGTTTTGGTCCTCACCGTGTTTTTCAAACTGAAAGTCTCTGCTGGCAACAACGAAAAGTTGGCATCAGTGGAAGGCAGGGGTTCACTCTTTGGATTGTAAAATTTGATTCCCAACCAGTTCGAAGCATTTTCATGGTTTCAAATGGATGATTCAGAAGCTCGCTTCAGTGCCCGCGCTTTAGCACGGAACAAATGATTGGCATATACTATTTTTGAAACCGCTTGCTCGACTGGCAAGCCTCCCTGTCACTGACGTCATGGCACTGAAAAGTGCGGGTATATTTGAATGTTGGTTTTACATCATTTTCCCTTCCTGCTTGCACAATAACTAATATGAATTTCGCGACACTAAATAGCATACCGGGAAGAGTAAAGGCCGGAGAGTCATAAAATTTAGTTAGATGAGGTAGCTCAAAAACCAGTGGAGTACCCCTTGAAGAGCTTCCTGATATATCGTGTGTTTCCGGATTTGCAATACTAATTTGGCCGTTTTTAAAGAAGCAATATTCAACAACAATATAAGAAGACGTTGAACCGATGCTTTCATTGGATGATTTCATGTGTACTATAATGAAATATTAAAATGTAAAATACACCGATTTAACAAAAAATGTGTCCACCAAATCGTCTTGTTCATTATAATGAATCAAACTGGCGGTACGCTATAACATTATAAAAGGTTTGTGCCGAAAAGATTCGATATTGTGGGTTTGATCTTTGTTGAGAAAACAATGCTGAAAACTCACAAGGTGTGTTGCCTAGTTTGTAATTTATTACCACACATTTCGTATTAGCTAGAAACGAAACCTGTTCCTGAAGGAGTAGCCTCTTCGCGATGTTCAGCGCCATCGTTCCGCCGACTCACGATTACATGGGCTGCACACATGACTGTGAAAAACAATACAAGTAGAGCAGAACCCAGTAGAATGGACGCTCCCGCACATGACTGTTTTGGTGGAATCGTCGAACTCCGCATTGTCTGCAAAATGTCTGGGGCGCTTGTTGCTGTTCCTGAGGTTTCAGTCCAGCTTGCTCTGCTTGTTTCAGGTGTAATACTTGTGGCAGTTGAAGTATGGGACTTTACAGACTTTTCCATCCTGACTTTCACGATATTTGAAAGATCGCTCACTCGGCTGTAATTGTTCCAGTACCGCATGCCTATGAAAAGAAGACCTGCGTCGTCACCTACATACTCCGGGGGAATGGCCATTGTCATGTTCTGGACTCTTGAGTTGAGGGTACATGCAAGAAGAAATTAATGTTGGAACACACATATGCTGCTATTTTTCTATCACAACTTTATAACTTATTTATATACAAGGAAAGTCAGCGGTGCATCAATATAGTAACGAAAATGCGAATAGACGTAATTTAGCTAAATCTTTGCCTCGTTGGAACGTTTTATTATTTAGTGCATAGTGGCTTTAACATAATATTCTGAATTCCAGACTGCTGTCTTCTCGATCCTCAAAGGTAAAAATGAAATGTAGCCCCCTTTGTCTGTGTTCAATATTCATCATTTTGTTTTTGAATCCGTAATTATTTTTTGTTCCTTGTTTTAGTCGTTTGCATACTAGGAGTGTACTTTTTTGTATCCAGATATGTCTCGAAGTAATCCTGTTTTTAGCTGACTTTTTTCTGAATATGTTCTATGACGGTTCATAGCGCGGTTTTGAAAATGTTTGCATGGAATAGTTGTTTTGTGTTGCATCCCTTGTTTGACTGATTTTACATAAACACCCTTTAGGTAATCCCGCTGGGGCCTTTGGGGTTTGTGTAATCAAAATAAATCTGATTTTAACCGAGCCGCGTAATCGTGCTGTTAGGACCGGATCCATAAAATGGTCAGCCTTATTAAAATGTTCAAATAAAAACGTCTTTTCTGCTGTGTTTTGTGACACAAATTATAGTGTTCCACGACACACTGTCCTAAGGTATTGCACTGAAAAGTAATTGATACCGTGTCAAATATGTGCATGAAACGCGGCGATTTTTTTCTGCAACCCACCCCAAAATGCATGTTTCCGCACTTCAAGGTGCATGTCGAGAGGCTGTATTTTTTTTTTAAAAATGTGAAAACCTTTGCCTTTGTCGAACGGATATTTATTAAGAAAAAATTTGACACTTAATAACCAGAACCATCAGCAACATTGCCCCAGATATGTTAATAGCAACAAGTTTAACAGCGCTGGTTTGTCGTTTTGGGTCTAGAACTGTATCCTTCGGGGCGTAAATATTCTTTATGTACTCCCTATTTAAAGTTTAACGAGTTGTGCATGATATGGTGACCAAGGTTTTCAACCCCCAAAAACAGTTACATATCTCTGTTTCTTGAGAATGCAAGAAACGGAATGTTACTTCTAGTAAAGAAAATAATCAAGGTCTTACTTCCACGCGTCAACCGGAATCAACGATCCAGTCACGACTTCGTTCCACGTGATCAGAGTTGTCTGCGTAAAGTTTTTTATGAGCTTCTCTTCGTTATCACTAATTCTAATTTCGATGAAGGACGCTGCAATAAATTAGGTGTAATCAGTGGTGGCGTACATAATTATATTCATCTAAATGATCAGATCCTGCTCAGGGGTACGACACAAAAAACTGCAATAATTCAAGCAGACTACTGACAGCGTATAACAATATCGAAAGAAAAGAACCTTAAATGCAAACATCAGTCAAGCAATAACCGAAAACGAAAACTAAAGCATCACAGCCTTGTTGCTAGTTTAGTGGTTATTTTTTTAATATTTTCTGCGATTAAAAAATTGTCCTTTTCAGGTTGGTGAAATTTTAAGCCGGGTATAGGTCATGTTAGTGTTCTTTCTGGTGGTCTTAATGTATTAGTTTATGTTTATTCATCACAAAATCCTAACTTACTAGGAGAGACTTTTTGGTAAGTCATAGTGCAGGTCAGCTTTGCTTACTCCCAACATAATAGTGCCGGGTTAAATAAAGCCGGTAGCAACGTCATTTAAATATTATGCTGGAAAGCACTAAAACGTGTTGCGAACTGACCAGCGCGTGAACGCCTGAATGCGTTTTCAAAGTGTGCCAGATTAATTAGGCCTGTTAGAATATACATAAATTAAAAGAGGAGCTTTTATGCTCCTACAATTCTAGACTGGTCAAAAAAGACTCAAAGCCACGCCAGACAAGTTAAGTTTACCACTGTAAACACGTTTCCGCAATGCGTGGAAAGTTTTATCGAAGCTTTGAGTTGCATCGATTGTTGCACGAAACTTTAAAATGGGGGAGGCCAATTTTGTTAGTCGTGGCAAAACGCCTGGGACTAGCGGTAAAAGCAAGATGAACAAGCGCATTACTGTTTTGCGTATGAAGGGGGGGGGGAGGGGGGGAGTAAAAAGAACGTTTTCTTATCGTGTTTTTGTTTTAATGTGCGTCTAAGTTAAAAAAAGAGCAAATTGAAATACAAATTTTCTTGCCCTGCTCTCTAATATCAGCCTTTTTAGCGCGCCTCCGAATGCACTTTGCGGATATTTGATTTTCGAGTTGGCAACACTGGCTAAAACCCCATTAACGTTATGCAATTTAAAAAGTGTAATTGAGTCCAATAGCGTCACTACGTACAGCCCTAAAAACTTAGAGTGCATTTTGAGTAGATACGGTATGAAACAACCTAAATACTTTTCAGCATCCTCATATAAAATGTTGTATAACATAAAATAACAAGCATTCAAAATTTTGTATAATAATATGCTTGATATCAACCTATGTAACTCATTTTTATGACATCAAATATTGTGTTTGAATAACCTGGTGGACGGGAAAAAATCCGTGATATTATCCTAAGGACAAATAAAATAAGACTGAAAAATTATCTCCAGAACCAATACAGAAAATGCAGGGTTGTTGGGCAGGCATATATTGAACAAGACTAAACGACCTTAAAAACAGAAGTAACACAAATGTATAAATATATTAACTCATTCATATACTAATGTTGAATTTTTTTGAAAACAGGACATGATTACACTTGTTATTTCAGCTCTTTTACTTCGCCTGACCTGAATATTGTTCAATGAATCTAAGTAACGAAAATAGAACCATATCATTTTACAAACCAGTGATTATTAATATTCTGTAAAGAATGCCAACGCTCTCGTTAAGACTTTTTCCTGTTCTTTCATGTTTATATTTCAGGCATTTCAATATAATCACCCTTACGTACGCTGCAAGTACTACGCTTTGTTGAAAATGGCCTGGCAGTATAGATATTGTAACATTCTCATTTAGCCTATATGATCAGGCACTTTGTGGTTACTATAAGACAAAAACTTCCAAATGTGTTACAATTCCAGAAGCTATAGCGCATTTTCGTAGAACAAACAACAATTTGTATATTCAACCCTATTGACACTCCACAGATTGCTTCAAGTATTCGTTTTTGTTTTCTGTATAGATCAGTGAAACACGCTTGCTGCATTTCTTCTCAATTCTAGAGATGTCATATATTTTACAAAATAATTTGAAATGCATGTTTATGCGAATAACCTCTGTTTTGGCGGTATGTTAATTGTTCGTCACGAGAATAAACATTTACACCAATATTTTAAGTCACAAACTAAGTTATATATTAACTAAAATTAAGTTGTGAGAAAGAAAGAAATTGTGTCACAAGGGCGTTTGCGGTTAAGGTCGAACAATCATGTCGCGGTTGACACTTTTAATTCTTACGAAAAATATATTGTTGTTTATTTTTGTACCGGAAAAAGTATTCAAACTTTTTTTTAATTAACCCGAAAAAAAACCTTTTTAATATATTTGCGCCTTATATTTCACGGTAACTCTCTGCGCCGGCAATCCCGTTTCTCACCTTGCGAGTGAATTTTCCTCCACCAAACATCCGGCTCGATAAAAAACGAGTGTAAGCGGACTATTTCAAGTTCGTTTTCACACCGACATTTTTAAGTAAAAGAGAGGTTGCAAAAATCAAGGAATTGGTACAGTCTCTTCACTGTCTGCGTGAAAAGTGCTTGTGTTGCGTACCAAAAACAAAAAAACAAAAACCTTTGCTTATTAACAGTTGATTTCAACAAAATCTTGCAAGGGTGACTCTGCTCACAGACTCATATTTTTCAGGCTCTTTCTTGCCCTTCTTTGAAATCTGGAACTTATTATCTTTCTTTACTCTAATAACGACAGTTCTGCTAATTTGGTCGTATTGAACCCGCCGTAAACTGCAAATACAAAAATTAGCGCGTATGTTTTTCAAGGGCCGTATGGGGCTCAATATTGGCCTCAATTTCTGAAAATTGAACAATAAAATACAGACGACACTTTTCTGAAAAGATTATTCGATATATTTCAGAATAAGTAATCTGCCTAGGTTTGAGCTAATTTTTGAAAAGAATACGTGTCTTAAATTATAATAGAAACTTTTACAAGCAGTGAACGCGTACACTTGTCCCAATAATACTTAATATTCTCAAGTTTCTAAAATATTTTAGTGCGTGAATACATAGTTCCGTATTTAAAAATTTTGCATTATGTATTATGTTTGTATTTTTTATTACAACAACAATTCTTTGTAAGCAATACAAATGTTAAATCATTTTACGGTATGTCCAGTCTCTACATAAAATATATTAGGCACTAGCGACAAAACGTTTGTGCTAGATAACTATTCAGAATATCGACTCTGCGCAAGTCGCGAAACACGCATCTCACCGACAGCGATTGTGTGACTTTTGTTCCGTAAAATAAATTTTATTTTTCCCCAAAAAAGGTGAAATTTGTTTTAGTGTACAGACTAATTTCTTTTATGTGAATTAGGAATGTTGACCGAGCATGGTCGTTGGATCTTATCTAAAACCTCCCACAAAGGTTTGCTTATTTGCAATTACACAATATCAAGCAAGCGAAATTCACTATTATGGCGCTAAGTAAATTTGTAAAAGAAAAATATTTCGTTAACACGTATTTATATTTTAACATTGTTTCCACAAAACATAGGCTAGGAATGCTGAAATAGGTACAATATATTTTTATCAATTCGTTATCTCGCTTTAAAGTACGAGGTCAAAATTATGAAATGACTCTCAAGTGCTACGACGCTTGCCTAAAAAGTAATCTACACAAACAAACAAAAATGTTGAAGAATACATACCTCTAGTTCGGTCGCCATATGCTCCCATGCTAGTCCAATTCAATGACACTTGTGGTTTGTTGCGCCTAATTATTGATCGGCCATTAATTGAGAGGTCCTTGATTTTGATAGGACCGCTGTCTGTCACAGCAATGTCCTCTAATATAACGAATCCTCCAGAAGGCAGCAATATGAAGGGCAATTTTGCTCGTGGGACTGGGTTCTAGGTATGTAATAAACACAAAAACATGCCTCAAAAAATGGATATACAAACCTTCCTGATTATCAATGTGTTTAAAAGTGCGTTTTAATTGCGTCTTTTTTTGTCCTGTTTAAAAACGTCTATAAATGTTTAAATTTGTGCAGTGTAAAATAAACATCCCAACGAAACCGATTACATAGCTTTAAATTATTTTTTTCTTTTCAGGTAAAATAAACATCAGTTTTGTTTTAGCCCTTCTTGAGAGCGAAAACAGATCGTAATAATCTTGCTTCACAGTAAAGAAGGGCAAAGCAGATATTATAAAAATATTTTAGAGGAAAGATGACAAGCAGGAAAGAAAAAATTAGTAAACAACCTATATTATATTGAGTACAGCTGTTTAAAAGACATATATTACAAGGGGTTTACTCCTTAAGATATATATCATGGGTCTCATTGGTTGGTTCATTTTTAATTTTTACCTGTACTTGCTCTGACCCTATGGACCCGAGGAAAATAAGTCCGCCTTTTGGCTAAATGATTTCGTTTTTTATCAATGACAAAGAACCAAAAAACCAAGATTTTAGGTAGAAGCAAGAATCAAAGAGGGCACGAACTGCGAGAGGCGTACTTCATTAGGAAGTAGGGGCCCTAATGCGTCAATGACATGTCGATTGCATGGTATAATGCCGTAATACGTTTTTTTTTAATATATAAATTTATGTAAACGGGTAGAAGGGCATTTATCTTTGCGCCTCTGTAGCCTATGTTACGATAGGTGTATCAACATATATATGTGGGTGTTTTCATCTCAAATCGGGCAGGCTAAAAAATCTAATTTTTAATTTTCACGAAAAAAATATATGTTTTGGAGGCATTTTTCAAATGAAGGAGGGCGCAAACCGCATGGTCCCCAGATTTTTCGTTCTCGAGTTACGAAGCGTAGAAGCCGCAGTGGCAGAAACTAGTGTTTTTGCCTGAAGTCGCAGGTCACGTGTTTGACACTTTCTGCTGGCGCTAGTGTTTTTTCTACACCATTTTAACTTTTTCCCTCATTTAATGGGTATTATAAAGTCACCTGCACGTATTCAAATATTTTTAGAAATATTGATTGTTTTCTAAAACAATTGTCAAACTCGTCACTCCGGTCGCTTTTTCGTCAACTTTGACAGGTCATTACTTTGTCCGTACTTAAGGTAAATTTTCTTCCTTTGGTTCTACAGAAAGCCCAAAGCAATCCCATTATAGATATTATATTATCATTATGATCTGTTGACTGGCCGCTCCGCTACCTTCACGTAAACGTTGCAAGAAATAAGAAATGTTGAAAGTTTGAAATCGATTTTCTCAAAAACCCCATTTTTGTAAATTTTTATTTTTTATATTTTTGTAGATATATTAGTCGACTACAAGAACAAATTATCTAGAAATGTAATATTTTGGTTGTATGTCCACTATCTGAGCCGCAATCGCGTGAAATGTGTGAAGATTTGGTATTTTTTACAACGTTTACGTGAAGGTAGCAGAGCGGCTACTCAGCAGATCATAATGATATTACTATACCTATACTAGGCATGCTTAGGGCTTTCTATAGAGCTAAAGAAATAAAATGTACCTTAGGTACAGACAAAGTAATGACCTGTCAAAGTAGACCAAAAATCGAACTGAGTGACGAGTTTGACATTTTGTTTAGAAGACAATCAAATTATTAGAAATATTTGAATACGTCAAGGTATCTTTATAGTACCTATTAAATGAGGAGGAAAAGTTAAAAAGTGTAGGAAATACAGTAGCACCAGCAGAGGGTGTCAAACAGGCGACCTGCGACGGCAGGCAAAAACACTAGTTTCTGCCGCTGCGGCTTCAACGCTTCGTAACTCAAGAACGAAAAATCTGGGGAACATGCGGTTTGCGCCCTCCATCATTCGGGAAATGTTCCCAAAACATATATTTTTTCGGCAAAATTAAAAATTAGACCCTTTTAGCCTGCCCGATTTGAGTTGAAAACACTCATATATATATACAGGGCGTTTCACGAAAGGTGGACAAATTCGATATTGCGAAAACAACGGGTCGCAACAAAAAAACGCTTGTGTCGTTTTAATCCTGGGCAGGGGCCTATTTAGGAAAATTATTACAGTCCGGGATAATTAAATTTTTAATTATTTTTGCGAAAATAACTTTTTTAATATTGTGTTTAAGGGCATAGTTTCAATTAAAAATTGCTCAGCGTCATCAGAAAACCACTAAATCAACAAATTGCAGAACGATAGAAGGCACGCGAAGCATTTTACGGCTTTCTGAAAACCGTACAAATTCGACTGGTTTTTAAGTTTCGGTTTGTTATCGGAGCGAATGTGAGCCCCGGCAGCACCGCGCCCCGTGGAGAGATAGTGCATCCAACCTCTGCTGCGCTGTCATCGCGCGACGCAGTAGAGGCTGGTTGCACTATCTGTCCACGGGGCGCGGTGCCGCCGGGGCTAAGATGCGCTCCGATAACAAACCCAAATTTAAAAACCCGTCGAATTTGTACGGTTTTTCAGAAAGCCGTAAATGCTTCGCGTGCTTTCTATTGTTCTGCAATTTGTTGATTTAGTGTTTTTCGATGACGCTGAGCAATTTTCTGATTGAAACAATGCCCTTAAACCCAAGAATAAAAAAGATAATTACGCAAAAATATTTAACGATATAATTATCTCGGACCTTAATAATTTTCCTAAAAAGGCCCCTGGCCCAGGACCAAAACAACACAAGCCTTTTTTTGGTGCGACGTGTAGTTTTCGCAATATAGAATTTGCCCACCTTTCGTGAAGCACCCTGTATATATGTGTGTGTGTGTGTGTGTGTGTGTGTACTTCTCTCCTTTTTTAAATATAGTTGTGAGTATCTCCCGCGTTTGTGTTTTTTTCTGGTGTTCGTGTTTTTAGCGTTTTTTACCATGGTTCACAACAGTGACCACCAACTAGCGCAACAACAAGTAATTTTACACTTGATCCTTGTTCCTTTTTGACGGTTGGCCATGTTGTCAATAAAGCAGTGAGCTTTGCTGCCCCAGCGTCTGTCCGTACTTCGCACAACACAACAGTGGCGAGGAGGATGTGGGTCAGCAAGTCTGTTTGTTGAATAACCATGCGCGTGGAAGACGACGCCAAGACTTCCGAGAGGACCTTGTAGAACAGTTCCGTCTTGAGGCATCTCCCAGAATTCTCTCCGGAGAAGGGCGACTTCGAAATTTACGTGGAATGTTTTGAAGCTTTCGCAACTGCAAGCAAGATTGACCCGGCTACCAAGGAGCAGGCATTCCTCACGCTTATCGGCGAGGCTGCGTTTATCACGCTTCTAAATCAGCTCTTTCCAAAAGAGCTTGCGGAAGCAAAACACGACGGCGTGTTCAAGATCCTGCTGAACGTGTACGCTCCCAAGCGTTCGGCGTTCGTGGAACGATACAAATTCTACCGAAGGGATCAACATCAAGGTGAAATCATCAGTAACGTTGTCGTGGAAATCAAGAAAGTGGCAGCTACGTGCCACCATGGCACTTTTCTAGAAAAGGCGTTTCGAGACTTTCTCATCGTGAGACTACAAAATGATGCAATCCGCTGCAGGCAGCCGGCGACAGAGGAAAGACCTCATTTCTGACCGTGCCAACAGCTCTGCCTTTGAAATGGAAGAGGCGCAAGGACAAAGCAAGGAGGCTCGGCGCACAGAGGAACCATCAGCTAGCACCATCGTGCAGACTGACGTCAACTGGCAGCGGAAGTCTACGCAGCGACAAGGTAAAAATAACTTTCCGGCTTCAAAGACAAATGTTGCGTGTACTGGATCTGGTAGCGCACGCAACAAAAAAGTTTGGTCGCAAGTAAAGAGCATGTGTTTCAAATGCTCAAAAAACCTGGCCACAATGCGAAGATGTGTAGAACAAATGTCAAAGCAGTAACAACGGTAGAGAAAGCCGTGAAGAAAACTGAATTGTTCGAAGTTCAACTGAGCCTGAAGGCAAACACGTACTGAGTGAACGTAATGATCGACGTCAAGCAGGTCGAAATGCAAGTAGATACAATATCTGCTGTTTCGATAATGAGCGAAAGCACAATTCGTTAAACGTTTGGGAATAAACACCGCAAAAAAGCGGCTGAAGGCTAAAAGCTTACAATGAAAGATTGATTCCAGTGAAAGCGTGTGTTAACGTTCGAGTAAAGTACGAGGGAAACGACCACACTCTGCCGTTGATCTTTGCGCAGAATGCAAAACGGTAATTCACTCCAAACTTGCCGGGTCGCGACTGGTTATCAAAAGTGCGACTGAACTGGTCTCAGATTAATTCAGTGCACACGGTCACGACAAAAGTGCTATTGAAATAGAAGTACAGTGACGTGTTTGAAAGTAGATTCGGCGTAATCGAGGGCTTCAAAGAAAGCTTACTTTTAAAGATAACGCCCGGCCTATCTTTTTGCAAAGCAAAGCCTGGGCCTTATGCCTCCGAGAATGCGTAGAAAAGGAGCTAAAGACTTTGAAAGAAATCGGTGTAATCTACCAAGTTTAATATAGCGATTCGGTAGCACCCTCAGTTTTTGTTCCAAGGAAAGACAAGACAATGGAACTCTGTGGGGATTTTTGCGTCAAATAAATCTACATTTGAAGGAAGATCGCTACACCTTAAAGCATTACAGCCACACATCGTCTTCATTGAGGACAGCGGCGATCTCCTACTGCGATGAAATTTTACCTGGCCGAAAGAGGTGGTGCTTATATATTCTCGCTACCAAGAACGTGAAAAAGTCGTAATTAGCCGTCCTCTTTTGTTCATGAAAATGGTTCAGGCGTTTCTTCGTTTGGGTTTTCGTAGTTTCGTTGCCACGTTTGAAATTCCGCTTGATCTCGTGAACGAGGCTAACACCAAAGCTTGTCTCGCCGGCATTGAGATGGACTAGTTCAGCCGCGTTTTCTTCTCGAAACTGCCCGTGCATCCAAGAATAAACGTTTGAAGATAGAATGTCTCGTATGGCTCGACAGGAAAATATTTCTACATAGCGCTTGCTTGAACTATACCCGAAGGAAAACGTCTTCAGCTAACAGAACGAAAAGACAGCATTTGAATGAGCCATTTTCGTAAACTTGCCTTAGGTGGCTGGTGGAGCCTGTTAACCAATCATTGAATATTGCGGTATATTGAAATAGTATGTTACGTACAAGAGACATTTATATTATATCCCGTTCGAAATATTAGGCTTCAATGCGCTGCGAAAACGCTGATTTCTTCTACAGGGACTATTTTTGCAGAGTGGATAAAACTGTAAGACGGCTACGGACCATTAAGCACGGAGTAGAATGGACACGCCAAGTTTCTTTTGAGCTGACGCCGAGTACAGTTAGCAATGCAAATGACGTTGAGGTGCTGCAAAAAAAATGATTCCTACAGCGTTTAAAACTAGGCCCTTGTCCTTTTAGCAATAAAAATATAACATAATAGTCACGAGTTTGGTCGTTTTAATGTTCACAATCTCAAGTTGCTACGAAAAATGTGTGCATGTAATGACGGATGAATTTATTTAATACGTCCATATCTTATGGTGTCTTCGAGAAGCGAGGCAAGTTGCCAAATTTGTACTGATGTCCAAGTGTGGTTATATTAAAGCGCAAAACAAAAATTTTTAATTTATATATTCTATCACTTTTTGAAGAAAAAGAAAACTTGAAAAAGTAATGAGGCAACAATTTTCCCGGTAGCCAACCTAAAACTATAGTCCGTACATTTCGACTTCCAATCAGGTTATGATACGAAACCGGCACTAAAAACTGAAATTCTGAAAAAAAAAAATATTTTTCTGCAAGCCGGAATTGAATTGACGCTTTGCAATTGTTTTCGTTCCGAAGAAAATATCACAATATAATATTTGCAGGTTGAGGCTCAAGGGTAAAACTTGGGCATTTGGAACGAATGTCACGAAAGGTAAAATAAGTATTTCCTATGTTTCTTTTTGTGTAACGTTTTTAACTCAGCCGCATATCCATTTTTTAAGTGTCTTCGAGAACATTGACACATGATTTAGTAAATAAAAAAAACAATTATGTGTTGGGGACAGGCAATTATTCGCCCACTCACAATTAGAAAGATTACAATGGTAATTGGCACCTGCATTTAAAATAGGAGCGAATGTTGTGTTTAGAAAAAACTGAAGTCGATCGACAAGATGATAGTATAAAGCTCCGCTTAAAGGAGAGTAAATTACATTATCCAGAACTTCAGGCATTTGCGTCGGTAGCATATAGGGATTCCTGCGACGATAGTCAGCGGGAAAAGTTTCTCATGCCATCTTTTGCCACAAGTTTTTATTCCGTTTATTGACTTCGTGCCCTCGTAATACAAAATATATGAACAAAACGTGTTGCATATTTTTTCTCAATAATTTTTTTATAACATTAAAATACGAACCCCCTCGAACCGGCGTGAAGACCTATTTTTTACTCCTGCCCCGCGCCGAAACTGAACCTTTCTCCTCAAAACCGAAAACAAAAAATTTAAAAAAAAATCTTTGAATTTTTAAAATTTGCTATTGATGCAGCATAAAAGACTTAGGTCTTTCGAGGATACATTCTGCATTCGCGTAGTGTGAGTCGATTTCTTTAAACCCCTTAATCTACATCAATAAAGCTATGTCACTGGAAAAGTGAGAACGCGACGGAGTTCCCGGATGGGCCCTCAAATGTTCTGCAGCGTACTTCACATATCAAACAAAAATGTGTTAGCATTGATTCACAATTTTTCACACGAGTTCCACAGAGAGTTCGATTCGACCGCTCTTGTTATATATTCATAACTTATAATAAGCAATATTTAAGAGACCCTAAGTTTTTTTCATATATTTATAATTTTTGTTAACACCCTGCATCTGCTGAAATTAAGGAAGCACGTTATTGTTAATAATATTCCAATTAGTATAATAATGTTCGTATTATTGATGTAAACACACCTTATTTTCTATACATGAAAAGACACCTTGTTATTACAATGAGAACCACCCAAGTCGTTAATAATTTCATTATAATCCATTTTACAAGTGCTTCTCATATTCTGCTGTCATCATGTTATGTTTTTTTATTGTGGCGGTTTAGAAAGCTTTTGAAGTATAAGCCTTTAAGTTTCTTCTTAAACACAAGATATATTCAAACTCTATTAAGATATAATTAAGCAAAAATAATCTACGCGTCCGGGTAGATGTTTATTCCAAATAGCTTTATTAAAGTTCTGACGGTAACTAAAACAATTTGCCTAGATTACACTTCCGGATACTAGTGCTAACTCTATTCGGTTATTTCTAATTTAATTTTGTATTACTGAGAGTAAACCTTGTTTGTAGTTGGAACTCACTACATAATTTACTAAACATTGTCACACGCGTCTCTGAGCAAGCCCGCCCGTGGCCGAACGGTTATCGCGCTTGGCTCCCACACAAAGGCCGAGGTTCGATGCCTGCTAGCGCACGCGCCTTTGTTTTTTCTTTGTAAATTTTGCGTTCTGGTAAATTTGAGAGCCCTGTTGCTGGTTCTAGGTTCGAATGTTCACCGCGCCGAACCTTCTACGCCGATTGTTCGACAAACCCCCGCGTGTACAAAAGGGACTCTGCTTGGCGAGCCGGAGTCAGTCTTGCCCCAGACCTGGCTCCTTTGTTACGTCACCGTCGACGGCTGCGGCGCTAGACATTTCCTAATTTGGCTTGGGCACAAGCTCGTCCCATTAAACATTTAGTTTGCTTCAATCATTCGTCAACTCGTCAATTGTCATTCGTAACAACCTGAGGACGGTCGACTAAATGAAAAATTGGCGACTTCAACCACAGTTCCCGACGGAGAGACCTTGGTCTCGAAATACCGCCTAAGATAATCGGTGGCGGCGATTATCGCGTGATTACACAAAGTTGATGGTGGAAAGGGACCGAGCAAATCTATTCCACTTTGCTGGAATGGCATAGACGGCAGAGCGACTGGCTGCAGGAGTCCTGCTGGCTTCGTCGGTGGTTTCTTCCATCGTTGGCACTTGTGGCACAATCGTGTGTAGATGTGAACGGTCTTTGCAAGTTTAGGCCAGGAGTACCTCCCGCAGATACTGGCGAATGTCCGGGTGTAGACAAGGTGTCCCACCATTGGGTCATTATGGCAGGCTTGGAAGATCTCTTCGCGAATACCGCTGTAACCACCAAAAGCCATGTCGTGTTGGAGCCGATGAGGTTCCTTTTGTAAAGTGAACCCTGCAGGATGGCGAAGGACGGCCGAATTCGCGAAAAGACTCGAGGCACCGTAGTATGCCGCCCTTCCAGGTACTCAGTGAGTGCGCGTAGCTCAGGATCGTTCCGTCGAATTTCTACCACGTTGTCGGCGTTCACTGCGCCGAGAAAAACATCGTCCTTGTCTTTGTCGTTAGTGCGCTCGGACGCCAGCTCGACGGGGGCCCTCCCGAGACAATCGGCGTCACAGTGCTTGCGGGCAGACATACAGACCAGAGTCAGGTCCGATTCCTGCAGTCGGAGACTCCAGCGAGCTAGCCGCCCTGGGGGTCCTTTAAGTTTGCGAGCCAGCAGAGTGAATGGGTTTTGTTTCCACGCGGAAAGGACTCCCAAAGATAGGGTCGAAATTTTTTTATCGTCCAGACGACGGTAGGGCGCTCTTTTTCTGTCATTGAGTAGTTGCTCTCTGCCGTAGCCAGCGTCCGACTTGCGTATGCGTTGACTCGCTTTGTGCCTTCTTGCGTTTGGACCAATGCGGCGCCAAGTCCTGTATTACTGGCGTCGGTGTAGAATTCTGTTTCTGCAAACTGGTCGAAATGACCAAGGGCAGGGGGTTTGAAGACGTCGTTTCCATTCGTCGAATGCCCGCTGTTGCTTGAATTTTAGGACGTCCTTCGTAAGGTGCGTCAGTTGTGCAGAGAGCTTGGCAAAATACCGGACAAAGACAAAGCGCCTATACTAGGCACACATGCGCAGGAATCTTACAGTATTCTTCTCCGACGGCGGCAAAAATGCGGCTACGGCGCGCGTCTTCTCAAGGTCAGGAAGAACACTTCCGCCGCTCAAGACGTGACCCAAGAACTTCAGTTCCACATAAGCAAATCGACATTTTGTCGGCTGGAGGGTGAGTCCTGCATTCTTGATAGCTTGGAGCACGGCTCGGATTCGTCACAAGTGCTCGTCGAAGTACTGGCTAAAACTTCAACGTCTTCAACGTCGAAAAGGCAGCTCTCCCTACCGAAAAGCCAGTATAACTTTTCCCTATTCGGATTATGGAACTGGAAAACTGTTTTTGGAAACTGGAAATTCAGATTGCAGTCAAAGACATAATTTCTAAAAACCTGAAATCCAGATATAATTCAGATAGATTTCCAGTTCCATAATGCAGAGAGCAAAAAATTATACTGGGTTTTTCGCTGCCATTGCAGACCGGAGAGCACAGTGTCCATTACACGCTGGAAGGTCGCTGGCGCCGTGCATAGGCCCAAAGGGCATCACTTCAAATTCGTACAGCCAATTCGACACGACGAAGGCCGTCGTCTCACGATCCCTTTCGCCGACCTCGATCTGCCAGTGTCCACTCTTTAGATTAATCGAAGAAAAATATAGGGAGTGGCGAAACCGGTCCAACGTGTCGTCAATGCGAGGAAGAGGATAAACACCCTTCTTAGTCACCGCGTTCAGTCAAAGATAGTCCAAGCAGAATCTGAAAATTACGTCCTTCTTCTTGACGACCGCACATCGTGATTCCCATAGACTGCTTGACGGCTGGATAAAGTCGTTGTCGAGCATTTCTTGAATTTCTCCTAATGTCCTAACTCTCTTTTACGGAGACTGGGTACGGTGAGTGGTGGACCAGGAACATGGTGTCGTCGGTAACTATGCGGTGCTTCCCTACTGTTGTTAGTCGCACCCTTGAGGAGGTAGCAAAGCACCCAGTGAAGTTGTCGAGGACGTCGCCCAGTCGTCTTCGCTCTGGAGCGGCAAGATTTGGATTGATGTCAAGTTCCATAGGCTGCGTTCTCTGGGGCTGCGATTATGAAGGGTATTCGGACAGTCCAATGATCACGGCTGAGTCCCGGAGTTCCTCGATAAGGCCCGCGGCGCTACCTTTGGCAAAATGTTACGGTTCTTGTCGGAAGTTTGTAACCAGGAATGTGGCACGTCCGTCGTGAAGCGTTGTTACACCTCTTGCGACTTCAATTCCCCTTGCAACATCCAACTGGATGGTGCCCTCGAGCAAGACTTCGACGCAGGAAGCTTCATCGGACTGGAGAGCTATAAAATAACTTGACCTTGACGCGGGTTCAAATGGTCGGCGAGTACTCGAACAAGGGCTGCTTTTACCGTAGAAACTTCTGGCGTCGAAACAAATTGTTGGAGTGTCAGCTTCTTCTCTACTAGATCGATGATAGTACCGTAATCGCATAAGAAGTTCATTTTGAGGGTAACATCTCTCGCCGAGAGATGTTATCCTCGGCGAGGAGTCCGGAGAGTCTCCCACTCAGACCGGAGTAGTCCGCTCCGTTGTCCACAAGTGCTGACGCTTCGGGGCCGTAGATGACAACGTTGAGGCTGTTTGGCAGAGCTGCGGAAACGTAACTTTCGACGCGTAGCGTCGCAAGAGTGAGAGCTCTTTGGCGTTCTTGGAGTCTCTATACGTCTCCGGCCTACGGCCACTCCACCTCCAGGGGTTTCCGCTCTCAGTTTTTCGGCGAGAAAGGGGAGACTGACTCATAGGGTGGTATCTGTGTAGAAGCGATGTTGGCCACCGGTGTGACGGCGAACGGAAACCGCGGCTGGGAAACGGTCCTGGAGATGACAACCGACGGAGGTATTTGTCGGCATCCAGAGGTTGCTCGCCGTACCATGGGAGTGGGTCGTTCGGTTGAAAACTTTGGATCCCAACCTGGCGGTGGTAGCAGCGGCAATAGACACAGCCAGCCTCTCCACAATAGAAGCATATTGGGCGCCTGTCTGCAGCCCTCCGTTAGTCGGACCTCCGAGCCCTACGGTGCTCCTGGTGGGGAGTGTATGTGGCAAAGGGGCCCCATGTTGAGCTGCCAGTGCCACCGAGTACTGGTTGGAAGTCGGGTGACGGGCTACGGCGGCGTAGCTCAAGGCCGGTAGTTCCGGAGCGGCGTTTGGGAGATATTTCGGCTGGGGCGCTTGCTGAACTTCTTTGCTGACAACCTCGGCAATTGAGGGCGAAGCTGGGCTGGCAGAAGTAGGTAGGAGTCTCTTTAGTTTCTCCTGGACAACGTCCCGGATGATATTGCCGATGTCCGGGGTGTTGCAACTGGACAGCGAGGGGGCAGCGAAGGCGGGAAGTGTCTGGTAGTGGGAGACCCTTACTTGAAGGGTGGGTACGTTCGATGTTTGTAAGCTCATTGATGAACCCTTCAACGGTGGCAGGCGATGTACGCGCAAGGCCTTTGAAGATGTCTTATTTTACTACCCGCATCAGGACCCGCAGCTTTTTCTTTTCGGGAGCGTTTGGGTCGGCGCGGTTCTTGTGGCGGAAAACGTACTGGCTCATCCAGTAGTCCACATCTTCGTAAAGATCGCTCCTCAAATTTGCCGGCGTCTGTGGTGTGGCCTGCACGTAGACGATGGACGAGGGTGGCGTTCCGTTTAGCTGCGATGCGGTGTTAATCGTCGGCGTCTTCCTCCTCGGCTGCTCAGATAGTTGTCCGAACGCCAAAGGCTGGCCTTAGTTGCGGCGGCTGGCTCGGGTCTTGGTTTGTGGACAGCGATTGGCTTTCCGGGACATCAAAATGATCGTGCCCGACAGACCTTCAGAAGGGTGCGTTTTTCGGGCATGGACTGCGGTACCCCACGCCTTCACCAAAATGCACAAATGACAGCTGATGAGGCAGCGAATAACTGAAGCAAAGTAAACGTTTAAAGGGGCGAACATGCATAACCAAACTATATAGAAAAACTTTAGCGTAACAGGCGTCGATGGCGGCGTAAAAACCGAATCGGGCAATGGGGCGAGATTAACTCCGGTGGGATTTCGGATCAATCGGCAAATAAGGATCTGCACGTAGAACATTGGGACCTCCAACAAGCAACAGGGTTCTCGAATTTACTAGAACGCGACATGTAACAAAAAGGTGCTTCGGCTAGCAGGCACTGAACATCGACCCCTTGAGTGGGAGCCAGGCAGTATATGCGTACGGCCAGGGGTGCGCTTCGTCAGAGACACGTGTGACAATGAACAATTATTATAAAGAAGGTACTTTGGCATCTGTACTGTACATGACTGCTTGCGCAAGCTCGACATCAGGGCTTTTTAAGCCTGAGTCACACAGCTCACCATCATACAAAAGTTAGGAGTTAGCTGCAGATGAAGAGAGCAGACACACCTCAAGCAGCATCGGTGCAAATATGGTTCATACATATGCATAAGTTGAATATGTCCGCAGACATTTTATAACCAATGTGAAAGGACCTTCGTACAAGAAACACACCTTAGACTGTGTCATGCAGACTGTCTTTTGTAGGATGTATTAGCATTGTGCTTGCGGCTTAACAATTTTTCTTCGAAACGTTGTTGTGGGGTGACGTAGTTTACCCTTCTCGTTAGTTCATCAAGCGAGCGTTCTCCATCGGAATAGAAGTTATACTTCAAGCCTTCTGATACGAAGATCAAAACACGAAATACGGCTATTGATTGTTCGCTCTAAAACTGTAGCGCGATAAATGTTCATAACTATTTCCCAGTATTCGTAGCAAGAAACGTTTCAACGATCGCCTTTATACGCACGCATATCTGATGATTCGTTCTAACATTTGTGGAGTTCCGATTGGCCGGTGATTATTAGGCAGTCGCAACTCACCACGCCAGGAACTTCTTAAACTGTTATACTTTGTTTTACCTTACTTAAGGACGCAGCCGACATAGCCATAGAATAGGACCAATCAAACAGCATGAAAATCCCAAGTCACTGGGACTTCTCCGTACGCGATTGGTTTAGCTATGATAGGACAAGTATAAATGCAAGACTAAAATCATCTTGGTGTAATATGGACGTTGTTTGATGGATTCCAACAGCCCGTTGCTCCAGTTGCGCCCAGACTAAAATTTAAATAAATTATAGTGACCAGAAAAATGCATCTAAGCTACTATTGATTCAGGTTTAAGTGCTTACATCCCAGTCATACGTAGGCATAGTTTTGATGTGTGCAGTCGTGTATTGAGGCGTCCTTCCTTGTATTTGATGGTTCACAAACACGGGTAGAACACTCTTGGTATCCGCATCTGCAATTGTTTACGCCTCAATGTGGTATACACAAGAAAACTTCAACACTCGATTGATCGAGTAGACTCACTTGTTATATCCCATCGCTATCACTGATTCATGACATCAAAGTTGTTTTATGCAGTTACGCTAAGTACACATCACACACACCAACACTCACAAAAAACACAATTGCAACACAACAATATATGGAGATTGATATTAGAAGAATATCAGGTTCTTGGACATAAGACGATTAATTACACAAGGCATCAGTGCTTTGATATTTTCGCGATACTACTCTATATGAAAACACGTGTGGAGAAAATTTAATTGAATTTTAACTTTCATTTCTGCCAACCTTTGTACGTGCGCTGGATGATTTTATAAGTACTTGTGTGTACATGTGTTTTTATATCTATATTTCTTTTTTATGTACTATTTTTAATCTAATATCTCGTCGACTTATTTCCCTTTTACAGGGTAGCAAACCAGCGGAACAACACCGATTAGATGTTTGCATTTCCTTAAATATAATCGAGTCAAATCTATGGCTACTTATTTGTGCACCTACCTATACCTACGAGGGCTTTTGATTTTTTTAACTTCCGATGAACTGGTTGAAAAAGTGATTAAAATATTTTGTATACACACAGTGTAGATACATTGTCTAGCTACTTTTTCACATAATTTCTGCACTCATTAAGACAATTATTATGACGTTGCTTAAAGTAAAGTGGACCGCCGGAGTTCTATATCATTCTGATGTACTGGATAAAAAAACGACGAAAGGAATAAAATAAGGACAGAGGCATTTATACTTAATCAATGAATACTGGAGATAATACTGTATCTACTTTCCTACGTAATCGCAGCACAGATCATGAAGTGATTATTACGTGGCAATGCGTATAGACCTCCTTCTTAAAAATAAAAATTCAAAGTTTTTTTTTTTAATTTGTGTAATTTACAGCAGCATCTAGGAGAATGGGGCAAAAGTCAGCTTCATCGTCCTGTACAATTTAGCAGTACAACTGCAAAGAAAATAAAACAATAAACATGACAACATCGGTTTTCATTTCGGCTCTCAATATTTCGACCACATGTTGAACAGGACAGTCGGACGCCACAAACACCTTTCCTAACCCAACGCATCAAAG
>JAZHYW010054581.1:0-22663 GCA_037355805.1 Ixodes ricinus
TTGCATTTAAGTTGTTTTTGACATGCATTTTGTTGTTTGCAAATTAATGAATGATTCAACTAGCGGCAGAAGGTTAGCTCGAGGCTTCCACGGTGTAACAAACGTATAAATAACAAATCATAACGTATTTCAGTAAATAAACCAAAAAGTCGCAAAGAATGGATAAATAAGGGGTACTGCACAGGTTTTTTCATTGTCTCCGCTTTGCTTGAAATTTTGCTAAACTCACTAACAAGCATTGCTAAAATAGTATCCCACATATTAGGTTAAAATATTGGTTTTTCGCGAAGTTATTGACTTTACAGTTTTGGTCCTCACCGTGTTTTTCAAACTGAAAGTCTCTGCTGGCAACAACGAAAAGTTGGCATCAGTGGAAGGCAGGGGTTCACTCTTTGGATTGTAAAATTTGATTCCCAACCAGTTCGAAGCATTTTCATGGTTTCAAATGGATGATTCAGAAGCTCGCTTCAGTGCCCGCGCTTTAGCACGGAACAAATGATTGGCATATACTATTTTTGAAACCGCTTGCTCGACTGGCAAGCCTCCCTGTCACTGACGTCATGGCACTGAAAAGTGCGGGTATATTTGAATGTTGGTTTTACATCATTTTCCTTTCCTGCTTGCACAATAACTATTATGAATTTCGCGACACTAAATAGCATACCGGGAAGAGTAAAGGCCGGAGAGTCATAAAATTTAGTTAGATGAGGTAGCTCAAAAAACCAGTGGAGTACCCCTTGAAGAGCTTCCTGATATATCGTGTGTTTCCGGATTTGCAATACTAATTTGGCCGTTTTTCAAAGAAGCAATATTCAACAACAATATAAGAAGACGTTGAACCGATGCTTTCATTGGATGATTTCATGTGTACTATAATGAAATATTAAAATGTAAAATACACCGATTTAACAAAAAATGTAGTCCACCAAATCGTCTTGTTCATTATAATGAATCAAACTGGCGGTACGCTATAACATTATAAAAGGTTTGTGCCGAAAAGATTCGATATTGTGGGTTTGATCTTTGTTGAGAAAACAATGCTGAAAACTCACAAGGTGTGTTGCCTAGTTTGTAATTTATTACCACACATTTCGTATCAGCTAGAAACGAAACCTGTTCCTGAAGGAGTAGCCTCTTCGCGATGTTCAGCGCCATCGTTCCGCCGACTCACTATTACATGGGCTGCACACATGACTGTGAAAAACAATACAAGTAGAGCAGAACCCAGTAGAATGGACGCTCCCGCACATGACTGTTTTGGTGGAATCGTCGAACTCCGCATTGTCTGCAAAATGTCTGGGGCGCTTGTTGCTGTTCCTGAGGTTTCAGTCCAGCTTGCTCTGCTTGTTTCAGGTGTAATACTTGTGGCAGTTGAAGTATGGGACTTTACAGACTTTTCCATCCTGACTTTCACGATATTTGAAAGATCGCTCACTCGGCTGTAATTGTTCCAGTACCGCATGCCTATGAAAAGAAGACCTGCGTCGTCACCTACATACTCCGGGGGAATGGCCATTGTCATGTTCTGGACTCTTGAGTTGAGGGTACATGCAAGAAGAAATTAATGTTGGAACACACATATGCTGCTATTTTTCGATCACAACTTTATAACTTATTTATATACAAGGAAAGTCAGCGGTGCATCAATATAGTAACGAAAATGCGAATAGACGTAATTTAGCTAAATCTTTGCCTCGTTGGAACGTTTTATTATTTAGTGCATAGTGGCTTTAACATAATATTCTGAATTCCAGACTGCTGTCTTCTCGATCCTCAAAGGTAAAAATGAAATGTAGCCCCCTTTGTCTGTGTTCAATATTCATCATTTTGTTTTTGAATCCGTAATTATTTTTTGTTCCTTGTTTTAGTCGTTTGCATATTAGGAGTGTAATTTTTTGTATCCAGTATTGTATCGAAGTAACCCTGTTTTTAGCTGACTTTTTTTCTGAATATGTTCTATGACGGTTCATAGCGCGGTTTCTGAAAATGTTTGCATGGAATAGTTGTTTTGTGTTGCATCCCTTGTTTGACTGATTTTACATAAACACCCTTAGGTAATCCCGCTGGGGCCTTTGGGGTTTGTGTAATCAAAATAAATCTGATTTTAACCGAGCCGCGTAATCGTGCTGTTAGGACCGGATCCATAAAATGGTCAGCCTTATTAAAATGTTCAAATAAAAACGTCTTTTCTGCTGTGTTTTGTGACACAAATTATAGTGTTCCACGACACACTGTCCTAAGGTATTGCACTGAAAAGTAATTGATACCGTGTCAAATATGTGCATGAAACGCGGCGATTTTTTTCTGCAACCCACCCCAAAATGCATGTTTCCGCACTTCAAGGTGCATGTCGAGAGGCTGTATTTTTTTTTTAAAAATGTGAAAACCTTTGCCTTTGTCGAACGGATATTTATTAAGAAAAAATTTGACACTTAATAACCAGAACCATCAGCAACATTGCCCCAGATATGTTAATAGCAACAAGTTTAACAGCGCTGGTTTGTCGTTTTGGGTCTAGAACTGTATCCTTCGGGGCGTAAATATTCTTTATGTACTCCCTATTTAAAGTTTAACGAGTTGTGCATGATATGGTGACCAAGGTTTTCAACCCCCAAAAACAGTTACATATCTCTGTTTCTTGAGAATGCAAGAAACGGAATGTTACTTCTAGTAAAGAAAATAATCAAGGTCTTACTTCCACGCGTCAACCGGAATCAACGATCCAGTCACGACTTCGTTCCACGTGATCAGAGTTGTCTGCGTAAAGTTTTTTATGAGCTTCTCTTCGTTATCACTAATTCTAATTTCGATGAAGGACGCTGCAATAAATTAGGTGTAATCAGTGGTGGCGTACATAATTATATTCATCTAAATGATCAGATCCTGCTCAGGGGTACGACACAAAAAACTGCAATAATTCAAGCAGACTACTGACAGCGTATAACAATATCGAAAGAAAAGAACCTTAAATGCAAACATCAGTCAAGCAATAACCGAAAACGAAAACTAAAGCATCACAGCCTTGTTGCTAGTTTAGTGGTTATTTTTTTAATATTTTCTGCGATTAAAAAATTGTCCTTTTCAGGTTGGTGAAATTTTAAGCCGGGTATAGGTCATGTTAGTGTTCTTTCTGGTGGTCTTAATGTATTAGTTTATGTTTATTCATCACAAAATCCTAACTTACTAGGAGAGATTTTTTGGTAAGTCATAGTGCAGGTCAGCTTTGCTTACTCCCAACATAATAGTGCCGGGTTAAATAAAGCCGGTAGCAACGTCATTTAAATATTATGCTGGAAAGCACTAAAACGTGTTGCGAACTGACCAGCGCGTGAACGCCTGAATGCGTTTTCAAAGTGTGCCAGATTAATTAGGCCTGTTAGAATATACATAAATTAAAAGAGGAGCTTTTATGCTCCTACAATTCTAGACTGGTCAAAAAAGACTCAAAGCCACGCCAGACAAGTCAAGTTTACCACTGTAAACACGTTTCCGCAATGCGTGGAAAGTTTTATCGAAGCTTCGAGTTGCATCGATTGTTGCACGAAACTTTAAAATGGGGGAGGCCAATTTTGTTAGTCGTGGCAAAACGCCTGGGACTAGCGGTAGAAGCAAGATGAACAAGCGCATTACTGTTTTGCGTATGAAGGGGGAGGGAGGGGGGTCGAGTAAAAAGAACGTTTTCTTATCGTGTTTTTGTTTTAATGTGCGTCTAAGTAATAAAAGAGCAAATTGAAATACAAACTGTCTTGCCCTGCTCTCTAATATCAGCCTTTTTAGCGCGCCTCCGAATGCACTTTGCGGATATTTGATTTTCGAGTTGGCAACACTGGCTAAAACCCCATTAACGTTATGCAATTTAAAAAGCGTTATTGAGTCCAATAGCGTCACTACGTACAGCCCTAAAAACTTAGAGTGCATTTTGAGTAGATACGGTATGAAACAACCTAAATACTTTTCAGCATCCTCATATAATATGTCGTCTAACATAAAATAACAAGCATTCAAAATTTTGTATAATAATATGCTTGATATCAACCTATGTAACTCATTTTTATGACATCAAATATTGTGTTTGAATAACCTGGTGGACGGTAAAAAATCCGTGATATTATCCTAAGGAAAATAAAATAAGACTGAAAAATTATCTCCAGAACCAATACAGAAAATGCAGGGTTGTTGGGCAGGCATATATTGAACAAGACTAAACGACCTTAAAAACAGAAGTAACACAAATGTATAAATATATTAACTCATTCATATACTAATGTTGAATTTTTTTGAAAACAGGACATGATTACACTTGTTATTTCAGCTCTTTTACTTCGCCTGACCTGAATATTGTTCAATGAATCTAAGTAACGAAAATAGAACCATATCATTTTACAAACCAGTGATTATTAATATTCTGTAAAGAATGCCAACGCTCTCGTTAAGACTTTTTCCTGTTCTTTCATGTTTATATTTCAGGCATTTCAATATAATCACCCTTACGTACGCTGCAAGTACTACGCTTTGTTGAAAATGGCCTGGCAGTATAGATATTGAAAATGGCCTGGCAGTGTAGATACGTAAAGATTCCGCTCCATGATGGAGCGGAATCTTACGTAAGCAAAAATGTACCTACCTCAATTTTTCTGTCTCCTACATGTGAGGAGGAAATATTTACAATGATCAATGCTTTGGCTAACAGTACCGCAGCTGGCGAGGATGAAATAAAAGCTGAACCGATTAAAGCGGTGTCTAACTTAATTTCAGCGCCTCTTGCTCACATTTTTAACGCCGTATTAAGCAAAGCCATTTTCCCAGAGAGAATGAAAATTGCTAGGGTGTGCGTGTTGCATAAAGGGGGAGCACCAAATAATCTAAATAATTATCGACCAATATCGGTTTTACCATTGTTTTCAAAAATATTAGAGCGACTTATAAACGCAAGACTCACCAACTTCCTTACAGTCAATACTCTGATCGTAAACCAGCAATATGGGTTTCAAAAGGACAAATCAACCGAAATGGCGTTATTGAAAGTAAAAGATAAGATAATCAGCAATATAGAAAATAAAATCTTTACACTCGGAATTTTCTTAGACTTTAGAAAAGCTTTTGACTCGATCAAGCATGATATTCTTTTAAAAAAATTGCCAAAATACGGTATAAGAGGTACGGCGTTGGAGCTAATTCGAAGTTATCTAACGGAACGGTCACAGTATACGGTAATAAACGGCGTGCAGTCCAGGCTTGAAACTATTGAGTATGGTGTACCTCAGGGATCTATCTTAGGTCCCCTGTTATTTCTTCTATACATAAATGACATTGTTAATCTGCCACGAACACCCGACATTATCATGTACGCAGACGATACGAATGTATTTTTTTCTCATTTGAACTTGAGGGAACTAGAATTCTTGTCGAATGAGTGGCTAAACAATTTATCACTATGGTTGCGGTCTAATAAACTTCAACTTAACACTAGTAAAACAAAATATATTATTTTTAAACCAAAAAATAAACCGGTTAGTTATGACATGAGTATCACATTTGAAGGAACTATTATCGAAAACGTAAGCTCACATAAATTTCTTGGTGTCTGGTTTGATGAAAGTCTGACTTGGTCGCGTCATGTTGAACATCTCTGCTCAAAACTTTGCCAATCTATTGGCATATTACGCAGGCTTAGATTGCTTCTTCCATGTTGGTTAAAACGTCAATTATATTACGCATTATTATACTCTCACCTAAACTACTGTCTACTTATCTGGGGTACAACAGCAACAACGAATCTTAACAGGTTACTTGTCCTACAAAAGAAAGCGATTAGATGCATAGACAATTTAGATTTTTGCGCTCACACAGCTCTTTCATTCTCCAAACACAAGATTTTTACAATTCAGCAACAATATAACTTCAAATTAGCCTTATTAATTTATAAAGAGGTAAAAAACAGCGAGTCTTCGTCTCTAGATATATATCCAAAGAAAATTACGACATACAATTTACGGCATGAGTTATTCCTTCAGGAGAGAATTCGCACAAATTACGGGTCACAGAAATCGAGCTTTTTGATTCCAGAATATTTAAACAAATTTTCAGAAGTATTAGATTTTATAAATAACTGTTCTTCTTTGCGGAGCTTTAAAAAGGAAATAAAAGAGTACATTTTTACGCTCTCAGCTTAAATGTTGGGCCGCTGCTTTATACTCTCTAGATGCAGATGATTACTATTATATGCATTCATTTATGAATTGATTTAAGGCAAATCATCCCAGTTTGTGTTTGGTTTATGTTTGTGTTCAATTTGTGTTTTTTTGGGTTTAATTTATGTCAAAACAGCCTATGTAAAAATATTTTCAGCTTTAATTTTTTTTTATGACATCTACACTGCTGCTGTGACTGCTGTAGCGCCGAAAAGGGGAATGGAGCCTCGTCAGGTAGCTTCGGCAACCTTTTGCTCCTCCCTCCCCGACATTTCATATGTCAAATAAACTTCAATTCAATTCAATTCAACATTCTCATTTAGCCTATATGATCAGGCACTTTGTGGTTACTATAAGACAAAAACTTCCAAATGTGTTACAATTCCAGAAGCTATAGCGCATTTTCGTAGAACAAACAACAATTTGTATATTCAACCCTATTGACACTCCACAGATTGCTTCAAGTATTCGTTTTTGCTTTCTGTATTGATCAGTGAAACACGCTTGCTGCATTTCTTCTCAATTCTAGAGATGTCATATATTTTACAAAATAGTTTGAAATGCATGTTTATGCGAATAACCTCTGTTTTGGCGGTATGTAAATTGTTCGTCAGGAGAATAAACATTTACACCAATATTTTAAGTCACAAACTAAGTTATATATTAACTAAAATTAAGTTGTGAGAAAGAAAGAAATTGTGTCCACAAGGGCGTTTGCGGATAAGGTCGAACAATCATGTCCGGTTGACACTTTTAATTCTTAGGAAAAATATATTGTTGTTTGTTTGTACCGGGAAACGTATTCAAGCTATTTTTTTAATTAACCCGAAGAAAAACATTTTAATATGTATGCGCCTTATATTTCACGGTAACTCTCTGCGCCGGCAATCCCGTTTCTCACCTTGCGAGTGAATTTTCCTCCACCGAAACATCCGGCTCGATAAAAAGACGAGTGAAAGCGGACTATTTCAAGTTCGTTCTCACACCGACATTTTTAAGTAAAACGAGAGGTTGCAGAAATCAAGGAATTGGTACAGTCTCTTCATTGTCCGCGAGAAAAGTGCTTGTATTGCGTACTCAAAAACAAAAAAAAAACCTTTGCCTATGAACAGTTGATTTCAACAAAATCTTGCAAGGGTGACTCTGCTCACAGACTCATATTTTTCAGGCTCTTTTCTTACCCTTGCTTGATATCTGGAACTTATTATCTTTCCTTTACTCTAATAACGACAGTTCTGCTAATTTGGTCGTATTGAACCCGCCGTAAACTGCAAATACAAAAATTAGCGCGTATGTTTTTCAAGGGCCGTATGGGGCTCAATATTGGCCTCAATTTCTGAAAATTGAACAATAAAATACAGATGGCCTTTTCTGAAAAGATTATTTAAAACATTTCAGAATAAGTAATATGCCTACGTTTGAGCTAATTTTTGAAAAGACATACGTGTCTTAAATTTGTATAGAAACTTTTACAAGCAGTGAACACGTACACTTGTCCCAATAATCCTTAATATTCTCAAGTTTTTAAAATATTTTAGTGCGTGAATACATAGTTCCGTATTTAAAAATTTTGCATTATGTATTTTGTTTGTATTTTTTATTACAACAACAATTCTTTGTAAGCAATACAAATATTAAATCATTTCACGGTATGTCCAGTCTCTACATAAAATATATTAGGCTCTAGTGACAAAAGTTTGTGCTAGATAACTATTCAAAATGTCGACTCTGCGCAAGTCGCGAAACACGCATCTCACCGACAGCGATTGTGTGACTTTTGTTCCGTAAAATAAATTTTATTTTTCCCCAAAAACAGGTGAAATTTGTTTTAGTGTACAGACTAATTTCTTTTATGTGAATTAGGAATGTTGACCGAGCATGGTCGTTCGATCTTATCTAAAACGCTCCCACAAAGGTTTGCTTATTTGCAATTACACAATATCAAGCAAGCAAAATTCACTATTATGGCGCTAAGTAAATTTGTAAAAGAAAAATATTTCGTTAACACGTATTTATATTTTAACATTGTTTCCACAAAACATAGGCTAGGAATGCTGAAATAGGTACAATATATTTTTATCAATTCGTTATCTCGCTTTAAAGTACGAGGTCAAAATTATGAAATGACTCTCAAGTGCTACGACGCTTGCCTAGAAAGTAATCTACACAAACAAACAAAAATGTTGAAGAATACGTACCTCTAGTTCGGTCGCCATATGCTCCCATGCTAGTCCAATTCAATGACACTTGTGGTTTGTTGCGCCTAATTATTGATCGGCCATTAACTGAGAGGTCCTTGATTTTGATAGGACCGCTGTCTGTCACAACAATGTCCTCTAATATAACGAATCCTCCAGAAGGCAGCAATATGAAGGGCAATTTTGCTCGTGGGACTGGGTTCTAGGTATGTAATAAACACAAAAACATGCCTCAAAAAATGGATATACAAACCTTCCTGATTATCAATGTGTTTAAAAGTGCGTTTTAATTGCGTCTTTTTTTGTCCTGTTTAAAAACGTCTATAAATGTTTAAATTTGTGCAGTGTAAAATAAACATCCCAACGAAACCGATTACATAGCTTTAAATTATTTTTTTTTCTTTTCAGGTAAAATAAACATCAGTTTTGTATTAGCCCTTCTTGAGAGCGAAAACAGATCGTAATAATCTTGCTTCACAGTAAAGAAGGGCAAAGCAGATATTATATAAAATATTTTAGAGGAAAGATGACAAGCAGGAAAGTAAAAATTAGTAAACAACCTATATTATATTGAGTACAGCTGTTTAAAAGACATATATTACAAGGGGTTTACTCCTTAAGATATATATCATGGGTCTCATTGGTTGGTTCATTTTTAATTTTTACCTGTACTTGCTCTGACCCTATGGACCCGAGGAAAATAAGTCCGCCTTTTGGCTAAATGTTTTCGTTTTTTATCAATGACCAAGAACCAAAAACCAAGATTTTAGGTAGAAGCAAGAATCAAAGAGGGCACGAACTGCGAGAGGCGTACTTCATTAGGAAGTAGGGGCCCTAATGCGTCAATGACATGTCGATTGCATGGTATAATGCCGTAATACGTTTTTTTTAATATATAAATTTATGTAAACGGGTAGAAGGGCATTTATCTTTGCGCCTCTGTAGCCTATGTTACGATAGGTGTATCAACATATATATGTGGGTGTTTTCATCTCAAATCGGGCAGGCTAAAAAAATCTAATTTTTAATTTTCACGAAAAAAATATATGTTTTGGAGGCATTTTTCAAATGAAGGAGGGCGCAAACCGCATGGTCCCCAGATTTTTCGTTCTCGAGTTACGAAGCGTAGAAGCCGCAGTGGCAGAAACTAGTGTTTTTGCCTGAAGTCGCAGGTCACGTGTTTGACACTTTCTGCTGGCGCTAGTGTTTTTCTACACCATTTTAACTTTTTTCCCTCATTTAATGGGTATTATAAAGTCACCTGGACGTATTCAAATATTTTAGAAATTTGATTGTTTTCTAAAAAAATTGTCAAACTCGTCACTCCGGTCGCTTTTTCGTCAACTTTGACAGGTCATTACTTTGTCCGTACTTAAGGTAAATTTTCTTCCTTTGGTTCTACAGAAAGCCCAAAGCAATCCCATTATAGATATTATATTATCATTATGATCTGTTGACTGGCCGCTCCGCTACCTTCACGTAAACGTTGCAAGAAATAAGAAATGTTGAAAGTTTGAAATCGATTTTCTCAAAAACCCCATTTTTGTAAATTTTTATTTTTTATATTTTTGTAGATATATTAGTCGACTACAAGAACAAATTATCTAGAAATGTAATATTTTGGTTGTATGTCCACTATCTGAGCCGCAATCGCGTGAAATGTGTGAAGATTTGGTATTTTTACAACGTTTACGTGAAGGTAGCAGAGCGGCTACTCAGCAGATCATAATGATATTACTATACCTATACTAGGCATGCTTAGGGCTTTCTATAGAGCTAAAGAAATAAAATGTACCTTAGGTACAGACAAAGTAATGACCTGTCAAAGTAGACCAAAAATCGAACTGAGTGACGAGTTTGACATTTTGTTTAGAAGACAATCAAATTATTAGAAATATTTGAATACGTCAAGGTATCTTTATAGTACCTATTAAATGAGGAGGAAAAGTTAAAAGAGTGTAGGAAATACAGTAGCACCAGCAGAGGGTGTCAAACAGGCGACCTGCGACGGCAGGCAAAAACACTAGTTTCTGCCGCTGCGGCTTCAACGCTTCGTAACTCAAGAACGAAAAATCTGGGGAACATGCGGTTTGCGCCCTCCTTCATTTGAGAAATACCCCCAAAACATATATTTTTTTCGTGAAAATTAAAAATTAGACTCTTTTAGCCTGCAGGCAGGCGAAAGGGCCTAATTTTTAATTTTCACGAAAAAAATATATGTTTTGGAGGAATTTCTCAAATGAAAGAGGGCGCAAACCGCATGTTCCCCAGACTTTTTGTTCTCGAGTTACAAAGCGTAGAAGCTGCAGTGGCAGAAACTAGTGTTTTGCCTGCCGTCGCAGGTCGCGTGTTTGGCACCTTCTGCTGGCGCTAGTGTTTTTTCTACACTCTTTTAGCTTTTCCCCCAATTTATTAAGTACTATAAAGATTCACTTGACGTATTCAAATGTTTCTAATATTTTGATTGTCTTATAAAAAAAATGTCAAACTTGTCACTCAGGTCGAGTTGGGGTCAGATTTTGACATGTCATTACTTTGTCTGTACTTAATGTAAATTTTATTTCTTTAGCTCTATAGAAAGCCCTAAGCATGCCTAGTATAGATATAGTAATATCATTATGATCTGCCGAGTAGCCGCTCCGCTACCTTCACGTAAACGATGTGAAGAAATAACAAATGTTCACACATTTCACGCGATTGCGCTCGAATAGAGGGCATACAACCAAAATATTACATTTCTAGATTGTTTTTTCTTGTAGTCCACTAATATATCTGCAAGAATTTAAAATATAAAAATTTGCAATAATGTGGTTTTTTGCGAAAATCTGACCTTAAACTTTCAACATTTCTTGTTTCTTAGAAAGTTTACGTGAAGGTAGCGGAGCGACTAGTCGACAGATCATAATGATATTATTTTATCTATAATGGGCTTGCTTTGGGCTTTCTGTAGAGCCAAATAAAGAAAATTTACTTTAAGTACAGAAAAAGTAATGACCTGTCAAAGTTGACCCAAAAGCGACCGGAGTGACGAGTTTGAAATTTTTTTAAGAAACAATAAAATTTTCTAAAAATATTTGAATACATCAAGGTATCTTTATGATACCTATTAAACGAGGAAAAAAAGTTATAAAGGTGTAGAAAAATACTAGCGCCAGCAGAGAGTGTCAAACACGCGACCTGCGACGGCAGGCAAAAACACTAGTTTCTGCCACTGCGGCTTCTACGCTTCGTAACTCGAGTACTAAAAATCTGGGGGACATGCGGTTTGCGCCCTCCTTCATTCGGGAAATGTTCCCAAAACATATATTTTTTCGGCAAAATTAAAAATTAGACCCTTTTAGCCTGCCCGATTTGAGATGAAAACACTCATATATATATACAGGGTGTTTCACGAATGGTGGACAAATTCGATATTGCGAAAACAACGGGTCGCAACAAAAAAAGGCTTGTGTCGTTTTGGTCCTGGGCCAGGGGCCTATTTAGGAAAATTATTACAGTCCGGGATAATTAAATTGTTAATTATTTTTGCGAAATTAACTTTTTTAATATTGTGTTTAAGGGCATAGTTTCAATTAAAAAATTGCTCAGCGTCATCGAAAACCACTAAATCAACAAATTGCAGAACGATAGAAGGCACGCGAAGCATTTACGGCTTTCTGAAAAACCGTACAAATTCGACTGGTTTTTAAGTTTCGGTTTGTTATCGGAGCGAATGTGAGCCCCGGCAGCACCGCGCCCCGTGGAGAGATAGTGCATCCAACCTCTGCTGCGCTGTCATCGCGCGACGCAGTAGAGGCTGGTTGCACTATCTCTCCACGGGGCGCGGTGCCGCCGGGGCTAAGATGCGCTCCGATAACAAACCGAAACTTAAAAACCCGTCGAATTTGTACGGTTTTTCAGAAAGCCGTAAATGCTTCGCGTGCTTTCTATTGTTCTGCAATTTGTTGATTTAGTGTTTTTCGATGACGCTGAGCAATTTTCTGATTGAAACAATGCCCTTAAACCCAAGAATAAAAAAGATAATTACGCAAAAATATTTAACGATATAATTATCTCGGACCTTAATAATTTTCCTAAAAAGGCCCCTGGCCCAGGACCAAAACAACACAAGCCTTTTTTGGTGCGACGTGTAGTTTTCGCAATATCGAATTTGCCCACCTTTCGTGAAGCACCCTGTATATATATATGTGTGTGTGTGTGTGTGTGTGTGTGTGTGTGTGTGTGTACTTCTCTCCTTTTTTAAATATAGTTGTGAGTATCTCCCGCGTTTGTGTTTTTTTCTGGTGTTCGTGTTTTTAGCGTTTTTTACCATGGTTCACAACAGTGACCACCAACTAGCGCAACAACAAGTAATTTTACACTTGATCCTTGTTCCTTCTTGACGGTTGGCCATGTTGTCAATAAAGCAGTGAGCTTTGCTGCCCCAGCGTCTGTCCGTACTTCGCACAACACAACAGTGGCGAGGAGGATGTGGGTCAGCAAGTCTGTTTGTTGAATAACCGTGCGCGTGGAAGACGACGCCAAGACTTTCGAGAGGACCTTGTAGAACAGTTCCGTCTTGAGGCATCTCCCGGAATTCTCTCCGGAGAAGGGCGACTTCGAAATTTACGTGGAATGTTTTGAAGCTTTCGCAACTGCAAGCAAGATTGACCCGGCTACCAAGGAGCAGGCATTCCTCACGCTTATCGGCGAGGCTGCGTTTATCACGCTTCTAAATCAGCTCTTTCCAAAAGAGCTTGCGGAAGCAAAACACGACGGCGTGTTCAAGATCCTGCTGAACGTGTACGCTCCCAAGCGTTCGGCGTTCGTGGAACGATACAAATTCTACCGAAGGGATCAACATCAAGGTGAAATCATCAGTAACGTTGTCGTGGAAATCAAGAAAGTGGCAGCTACGTGCCACCATGGCACTTTTCTAGAAAAGGCGTTTCGAGACTTTCTCATCGTGAGACTACAAAATGATGCAATCCGCTGCAGGCAGCCGGCGACAGAGGAAAGACCTCATTTCTGACCGTGCCAACAGCTCTGCCTTTGAAATGGAAGAGGCGCAAGGACAAAGCAAGGAGGCTCGGCGACAGAGGAACCATCAGCTAGCACCATCGTGCAGACTGACGTCAACTGGCAGCGGAAGTCTACGCAGCGACAAGGTAAAAATAACTTTCCGGCTTCAAAGACAAATGTTGCGTGTACTGGATCTGGTAGCGCACGCAACAAAAAAGTTTGGTCGCAAGTAAAGAGCATGTGTTTCAAATGCTCAAAAAACCTGGCCACAATGCGAAGATGTGTAGAACAAATGTCAAAGCAGTAACAACGGTAGAGAAAGCCGTGAAGAAAACTGAATTGTTCGAAGTTCAACTGAGCCTGAAGGCAAACACGTACTGAGTGAACGTAATGATCGACGTCAAGCAGGTCGAAATGCAAGTAGATACAATATCTGCTGTTTCGATAATGAGCGAAAGCACAATTCGTTAAACGTTTGGGAATAAACACCGCAAAAAAGCGGCTGAAGGCTAAAAGCTTACAATGAAAGATTGATTCCAGTGAAAGCGTGTGTTAACGTTCGAGTAAAGTACGAGGGAAACGACCACACTCTGCCGTTGATCTTTGCGCAGAATGCAAAACGGTAATTCACTCCAAACTTGCCGGGTCGCGACTGGTTATCAAAAGTGCGACTGAACTGGTCTCAGATTAATTCAGTGCACACGGTCACGACAAAAGTGCTATTGAAATAGAAGTACAGTGACGTGTTTGAAAGTAGATTCGGCGTAATCGAGGGCTTCAAAGAAAGCTTACTTTTTAAAGATAACGCCCGGCCTATCTTTTTGCAAAGCAAAGCCTGGGCCTTATGCCCTCCGAGAATGCGTAGAAAAGGAGCTAAAGACTTTGAAAGAAATCGGTGTAATCTACCAAGTTTAATATAGCGATTCGGTAGCACCCTCAGTTTTTGTTCCAAGGAAAGACAAGACAATGGAACTCTGTGGGGATTTTTGCGTCAAATAAATCTACATTTGAAGGAAGATCGCTACACCTTAAAGCATTACAGCCACACATCGTCTTCATTGAGGACAGCGGCGATCTCCTACTGCGATGAAATTTTACCTGGCCGAAAGAGGTGGTGCTTATATATTCTCGCTACCAAGAACGTGAAAAAGTCGTAATTAGCCGTCCTCTTTTGTTCATGAAAATGGTTCAGGCGTTTCTTCGTTTGGGTTTTCGTAGTTTCGTTGCCACGTTTGAAATTCCGCTTGATCTCGTGAACGAGGCTAACACCAAAGCTTGTCTCGCCGGCATTGAGATGGACTAGTTCAGCCGCGTTTTCTTCTCGAAACTGCCCGTGCATCCAAGAATAAACGTTTGAAGATAGAATGTCTCGTATGGCTCGACAGGAAAATATTTCTACATAGCGCTTGCTTGAACTATACCCGAAGGAAAACGTCTTCAGCTAACAGAACGAAAAGACAGCATTTGAATGAGCCATTTTCGTAAACTTGCCTTAGGTGGCTGGTGGAGCCTGTTAACCAATCATTGAATATTGCGGTATATTGAAATAGTATGTTACGTACAAGAGACATTTATATTATATCCCGTTCGAAATATTAGGCTTCAATGCGCTGCGAAAACGCTGATTTCTTCTACAGGGACTATTTTTGCAGAGTGGATAAAACTGCAAGACGGCTACGGACCATTAAGCACGGAGTAGAATGGACACGCCAAGTTTCTTTTTGAGCTGACGCCGAGTACAGTTAGCAATGCAAATGACGTTGAGGTGCTGCAAAAAAGATGATTCCTACAGCGTTTAAAACTAGGCCCTTGTCCTTTTAGCAATAAAAATATAACATAATAGTCACGAGTTTGGTCGTTTTAATGTTCACAATCTCAAGTTGCTACGAAAAATGTGTGCATGTAATGACGGATGAATTTATTTAATACGTCCATATCTTATGGTGTCTTCGAGAAGCGAGGCAAGTTGCCAAATTTGTACTGATGTCCAAGTGTGGTTATATTAAAGCGCAAAACAAAAATTTTTAATTTATATATTCTATCACTTTTTGAAGAAAAAGAAAACTTGAAAAAGTAATGAGGCAACAATTTTCCCGGTAGCCAACCTAAAACTATAGTCCGTACATTTCGACTTCCAATCAGGTTATGATACGAAACCGGCACTAAAAACTGAAATTCTGAAAAAAAAAAATATTTTTCTGCAAGCCGGAATTGAATTGACGCTTTGCAATTGTTTTCGTTCCGAAGAAAATATCACAATATAATATTTGCAGGTTGAGGCTCAAGGGTAAAACTTGGGCATTTGGAACGAATGTCACGAAAGGTAAAATAAGTATTTCCTATGTTTCTTTTTGTGTAACGTTTTTAACTCAGCCGCATATCCATTTTTAAGTGTCTTCGAGAACATTGACACATGATTTAGTAAATAAAAAAAAACAATTATGTGTTGGGGACAGGCAATTATTCGCCCACTCACAATTAGAAAGATTACAATGGTAATTGGCACCTGCATTTAAAATAGGAGCGAATGTTGTGTTTAGAAAAAACTGAAGTCGATCGACAAGATGATAGTATAAAGCTCCGCTTAAAGGAGAGTAAATTACATTATCCAGAACTTCAGGCATTTGCGTCGGTAGCATATAGGGATTCCTGCGACGATAGTCAGCGGGAAAAGTTTCTCATGCCATCTTTTGCCACAAGTTTTTATTCCGTTTATTGACTTCGTGCCCTCGTAATACAAAATATATGAACAAAACGTGTTGCATATTTTTTCTCAATAATTTTTTTATAACATTAAAATACGAACCCCCTCGAACCGGCGTGAAGACCTATTTTTTACTCCTGCCCCGCGCCGAAACTGAACCTTTCTCCTCAAAACCGAAAACAAAAAATTTAAAAAAAAATCTTTGAATTTTTAAAATTTGCTATTGATGCAGCATAAAAGACTTAGGTCTTTCGAGGATACATTCTGCATTCGCGTAGTGTGAGTCGATTTCTTTAAACCCCTTAATCTACTCAATAAAGCTATGTCACTGGAAAAGTGAGAACGCGACGGAGTTCCCGGATGGGCCCTCAAATGTTCTGCAGCGTACTTCACATATCAAACAAAAATGTGTTAGCATTGATTCACAATTTTTCACACGAGTTCCACAGAGAGTTCGATTCGACCGCTCTTGTTATATATTCATAACTTATAATAAGCAATATTTAAGAGACCCTAAGTTTTTTTCATATATTTATAATTTTTGTTAACACCCTGCATCTGCTGAAATTAAGGAAGCACGTTATTGTTAATAATATTCCAATTAGTATAATAATGTTCGTATTATTGATGTAAACACACCTTATTTTCTATACATGAAAAGACACCTTGTTATTACAATGAGAACCACCCAAGTCGTTAATAATTTCATTATAATCCATTTTACAAGTGCTTCTCATATTCTGCTGTCATCATGTTATGTTTTTTTATTGTGGCGGTTTAGAAAGCTTTTGAAGTATAAGCCTTTAAGTTTCTTCTTAAACACAAGATATATTCAAACTCTATTAAGATGTAATTAAGCAAAAATAATCTACGCGTCCGGGTAGATGTTTATTCCAAATAGCTTTATTAAAGTTCTGACGGTAACTAAAACAATTTGCCTAGATTACACTTCCGGATACTAGTGCTAACTCTATTCGGTTATTTCTAATTTAATTTTGTATTACTGAGAGTAAACCTTGTTTGTAGTTGGAACTCACTACATAATTTACTAAACATTGTCACACGCGTCTCTGAGCAAGCCCGCCCGTGGCCGAACGGTTATCGCGCTTGGCTCCCACACAAAGGCCGAGGTTCGATGCCTGCTAGCGCACGCGCCTTTGTTTTTTCTTTGTAAATTTTGCGTTCTGGTAAATTTGAGAGCCCTGTTGCTGGTTCTAGGTTCGAATGTTCACCGCGCCGAACCTTCTACGCCGATTGTTCGACAAACCCCCGCGTCTACAAAAGGGACTCTGCTTGGCGAGCCGGAGTCAGTCTTGCCCCAGACCTGGCTCCTTTGTTACGTCACCGTCGACGGCTGCGGCGCTAGACATTTCCTAATTTGGCTTGGGCACAAGCTCGTCCCATTAAACATTTAGTTTGCTTCAATCATTCGTCAACTCGTCAATTGTCATTCGTAACAACCTGAGGACGGTCGACTAAATGAAAAATTGGCGACTTCAACCACAGTTCCCGACGGAGAGACCTTGGTCTCGAAATACCGCCTAAGATAATCGGTGGCGGCGATTATCGCGTGATTACACAAAGTTGATGGTGGAAAGGGACCGAGCAAATCTATTCCACTTTGCTGGAATGGCATAGACGGCAGAGCGACTGGCTGCAGGAGTCCTGCTGGCTTCGTCGGTGGTTTCTTCCATTGTTGGCACTTGTGGCACAATCGTGTGTAGATGTGAACGGTCTTTGCAAGTTTAGGCCAGGAGTACCTCCCGCAGATACTGGCGAATGTCCGGGTGTAGACAAGGTGTCCCACCATTGGGTCATTATGGCAGGCTTGGAAGATCTCTTCGCGAATACCACTGTAACCACCAAAAGCCATGTCGTGTTGGAGCCGATGAGGTTCCTTTTGTAAAGTGAACCCTGCAGGATGGCGAAGGACGGCCGAATTCGCGAAAAGACTCGAGGCACCGTAATATGCCGCCCTTCCAGGTACTCAGTGAGTGCGCGTAGCTCAGGATCGTTCCGTCGAATTTCTACCACCGTTGTCGGCGTTCACTGCGCCGAGAAAAACATCGTCCTTGTCTTTGTCGTTAGTGCGCTCGGACGCCAGCTCGACAGGGGCCCTCCCGAGACAATCGGCGTCACAGTGCTTGCGGGCAGACATACAGACCAGAGTCAGGTCCGATTCCTGCAGTCGGAGACTCCAGCGAGCTAGCCGCCCTGGGGGTCCTTTAAGTTTGCGAGCCAGCAGAGTGAATGGGTTTTGTTTCCACGCGGAAAGGACTCCCAAAGATAGGGTCGAAATTTTTTTATCGTCCAGACGACGGTAGGGCGCTCTTTTTCTGTCATTGAGTAGTTGCTCTCTGCCGTAGCCAGCGTCCGACTTGCGTATGCGTTGACTCGCTTTGTGCCTTCTTGCGTTTGGACCAATGCGGCGCCAAGTCCTGTATTACTGGCGTCGGTGTAGAATTCTGTTTCTGCAAACTGGTCGAAATGACCAAGGGCAGGGGGTTTGAAGACGTCGTTTCCATTCGTCGAATGCCCGCTGTTGCTTGAATTTTAGGACGTCCTTCGTAAGGTGCGTCAGTTGTGCAGAGAGCTTGGCAAAATACCGGACAAAGACAAAGCGCCTATACTAGGCACACATGCGCAGGAATCTTACAGTATTCTTCTCCGACGGCGGCAAAAATGCGGCTACGGCGCGCGTCTTCTCAAGGTCAGGAAGAACACTTCCGCCGCTCAAGACGTGACCCAAGAACTTCAGTTCCACATAAGCAAATCGACATTTTGTCGGCTGGAGGGTGAGTCCTGCATTCTTGATAGCTTGGAGCACGGCTCGGATTCGTCACAAGTGCTCGTCGAAGTACTGGCTAAAACTTCAACGTCTTCAACGTCGAAAAGGCAGCTCTCCCTACCGAAAAGCCAGTATAACTTTTCCCTATTCGGATTATGGAACTGGAAAACTGTTTTTGGAAACTGGAAATTCAGATTGCAGTCAAAGACATAATTTCTAAAAACCTGAAATCCAGATATAATTCAGATAGATTTCCAGTTCCATAATGCAGAGAGCAAAAAATTATACTGGGTTTTTCGCTGCCATTGCAGACCGGAGAGCACAGTGTCCATTACACGCTGGAAGGTCGCTGGCGCCGTGCATAGGCCCAAAGGGCATCACTTCAAATTCGTACAGCCAATTCGACACGACGAAGGCCGTCGTCTCACGATCCCTTTCGCCGACCTCGATCTGCCAGTGTCCACTCTTTAGATTAATCGAAGAAAAATATAGGGAGTGGCGAAACCGGTCCAACGTGTCGTCAATGCGAGGAAGAGGATAAACACCCTTCTTAGTCACCGCGTTCAGTCAAAGATAGTCCAAGCAGAATCTGAAAATTACGTCCTTCTTCTTGACGACCGCACATCGTGATTCCCATAGACTGCTTGACGGCTGGATAAAGTCGTTGTAGAGCATTTCTTGAATTTCTCCTAATGTCCTAACTCTCTTTTACGGAGACTGGGTACGGTGAGTGGTGGACCAGGAACATGGTGTCGTCGGTAACTATGCGGTGCTTCCCTACTGTTGTTAGTCGCACCCTTGAGGAGGTAGCAAAGCACCCAGTGAAGTTGTCGAGGACGTCGCCCAGTCGTCTTCGCTCTGGAGCGGCAAGATTTGGATTGATGTCAAGTTCCATAGGCTGCGTTCTCTGGGGCTGCGATTATGAAGGGTATTCGGACAGTCCAATGATCACGGCTGAGTCCCGGAGTTCCTCGATAAGGCCCGCGGCGCTACCTTTGGCAAACTGTTACGGTTCTTGTCGGAAGTTTGTAACCAGGAATGTGGCACGTCCGTCGTGAAGCGTTGTTACACCTCTTGCGACTTCAATTCCCCTTGCAACATCCAACTGGATGGTGCCCTCGAGCAAGACTTCGACGCAGGAAGCTTCATCGGACTGGAGAGCTATAAAATAACTTGACCTTGACGCGGGTTCAAATGGTCGGCGAGTACTCGAACAAGGGCTGCTTTTACCGTAGAAACTTCTGGCGTCGAAACAAATTGTTGGAGTGTCAGCTTCTTCTCTACTAGATCGATGATAGTACCGTAATCGCATAAGAAGTTCATTTTGAGGGTAACATCTCTCGCCGAGAGATGTTATCCTCGGCGAGGAGTCCGGAGAGTCTCCCACTGAGACCGGAGTAGTCCGCTCCGTTGTCCACAAGTGCTGACGCTTCGGGGCCGTAGATGACAACGTTGAGGCTGTTGGGCAGAGCTGCGGAAACGTAACTTTCGACGCGTAGCGTCGCAAGAGTGAGAGCTCTTTGGCGTTCTTGGAGTCTCTATACGTCTCCGGCCTACGGCCACTCCACCTCCAGGGGTTTCCGCTCTCAATTTTTCGGCGAGAAAGGGGAGACTGACTCATAGGGTGGTATCTGTGTAGAAGCGATGTTGGCCACCGGTGTGACGGCGAACGGAAACCGCGGCTGGGAAACGGTCCTGGAGATGACAACCGACGGAGGTATTTGTCGGCATCCAGAGGTTGCTCGCCGTACCATGGGAGTGGGTCGTTCGGTTGAAAACTTTGGATCCCAACCTGGCGGTGGTAGCAGCGGCAATAGACACAGCCAGCCTCTCCACAATAGAAGCATATTGGGCGCCTGTCTGCAGCCCTCCGTTAGTCGGACCTCCGAGCCCTACGGTGCTCCTGGTGGGGAGTGTATGTGGCAAAGGGGCCCCATGTTGAGCTGCCAGTGCCACCGAGTACTGGTTGGAAGTCGGGTGACGGGCTACGGCGGCGTAGCTCAAGGCCGGTAGTTCCGGAGCGGCGTTTGGGAGATATTTCGGCTGGGGCGCTTGCTGAACTTCTTTGCTGACAACCTCGGCAATTGAGGGCGAAGCTGGGCTGGCAGAAGTAGGTAGGAGTCTCTTTAGTTTCTCCTGGACAACGTCCCGGATGATATTGCCGATGTCCGGGGTGTTGCAACTGGACAGCGAGGGGGCAGCGAAGGCGGGAAGTGTCTGGTAGTGGGAGACCCTTACTTGAAGGGTGGGTACGTTCGATGTTTGTAAGCTCATTGATGAACCCTTCAACGGTGGCAGGCGATGTACGCGCAAGGCCTTTGAAGATGTCTTATTTTACTACCCGCATCAGGACCCGCAGCTTTTTCTTTTCGGGAGCGTTTGGGTCGGCGCGGTTCTTGTGGCGGAAAACGTACTGGCTCATCCAGTAGTCCACATCTTCGTAAAGATCGCTCCTCAAATTTGCCGGCGTCTGTGGTGTGGCCTGCACGTAGACGATGGACGAGGGTGGCGTTCCGTTTAGCTGCGATGCGGTGTTAATCGTCGGCGTCTTCCTCCTCGGCTGCTCAGATAGTTGTCCGAACGCCAAAGGCTGGCCTTAGTTGCGGCGGCTGGCTCGGGTCTTGGTTTGTGGACATGCGATTGGCTTTCCGGGACATCAAAATGAACGTGCACGACAGACCTTCAGAAGGGTGCGTTTTTCGGGCATGGACTGCGGTACCCCACGCCTTCACCAAAATGCAAAAATGACAGCTGATGAGGCAGCGAATAACTGAAGCAAAGTAAACGTTTAAAGGGGCGAACATGCATAACCAAACTATATAGAAAAACTTTAGCGTAACAGGCGTCGATGGCGGCGTAAAAACCGAATCAGGCAATGGGGCGAGATTAACTCCGGTGGCATTTCGGATCAATCGGCAAATAAGGATCTGCACGTAGAACATTGGGACCTCCAACAAGTAACAGGGTTCTCGAATTTACTAGAACGCGACATGTAACAAAAAGGTGCTTCGGCTAGAAGGCACTGAACATCGACCCCTTGAGTGGGAGCCATGCAGTATATGCGTACGGCCAGGGGTGCGCTTCGTCAGAGACACGCGTGACAATGAACAATTATTATAAAGAAGGTACTTTGGCATCTGTACTGTACATGACTGCTTGCGCAAGCTCGACATCAGGGCTTTTAAGCCAGTGTCACACTGCTCACATCATCATGCAGTTAGCTGCAGATGAAGAGAGCAGACACACCTCAAGCAGCATCGGTGCAAATATGGTTTATACATATGCATAAGTTGAAAATGTCCGCAGACATTTTATAACCAATGTGAAAGGACCTTCGTACAAGAAACACACCTTAGACTGTGCCATGCAGACTGTTTTTTGTAGAATGTAATAGCATTGTGCTTTGCGGCTTAACAATTTTCCTCAAAACGTTGTTGTGGGGTGACGTAGTTTACCCTTCTCGTTAGTTCATCAAGCGAGCGCTCTCCATCGGAATAGAAGTTATACTTCAAGCCTTCTGATACGAAGATCAAAACACGAAATACGGCTATTGGTTGTTCGCTCTAAAACTGTAGCGCGATAAATGTTCATAACTATTTCCCAGTATTCGTAGCAAGAAACGTTTCAACGATCGCCTTTATACGCACGTATATCTGATGATTCGTTCTAACATTTGTGGAGTTCCGATTGGCCGGTGATTATTAGGCAGTCGCAACTCACCACGCCAGGAACTTCTTAAACTGTTATACTTTGTTTTACCTTACTTAAGGACGCAGCCGAC
>JAZHYW010054582.1:0-10273 GCA_037355805.1 Ixodes ricinus
ATGTTGAAGAAGAGTAAATGGTTGCTCAGGGTGACGTTGAAGACTCAGACACAGGGTCTGATGAGGAGCCTGCACCTAAAAAGTTTTCGCAACTGAATACACCAAAATATCGTCAAGCTGTAAAAAGAAAAATGCAGTGGCACAGAAGATCGTGAGTAAAATATATTTGCACCTCGTTAATTATGCATAGTTTCTGAGTATATATTTTCTTTAGGCTTTCAAGCGTCAGAGTTGAGGAACATGAACAACAAGAAGAGTTTGAGACTCCACGGCGCCGACTTCTCTACAACTACGAGTACTTCGTGAAGCATTTCCCTGAAGACTTCTCGATCGAATGTGCTTTCAGACGAACTAATACTCTATTCAAAAACAAACCACCGCTCTGTGAAGACGACACCAGCGGAAGTGAAAAAACTAGCACGAATTCACATGCTGATGGGTGTGATGCACATGCCGCAAGTTCACTTCTACTGATCGATAGCCTGTAGCATATCCTGGTGTCAGAATCTATAACCAGAAACAGGTTTTATGAACTTAGAAATTATCTGCACTTTGTAAATTCGGCTGCACCCACGGACGAACAGAAACAGGACAAACTCATCTTAGTAAGACCAATCCTAAGCGCCTTCAGTTCCGCGTGTCTCACATTGCCACGAACGCACAAGCTTGGTGCGGACGAGCAGCTGATACCATTTAGTGGCAGGTGTGCAATGAGGGCAATATCTGCCCTCAAAACCAAATTCATTAGGGCACAAAAATGTTTGTTCTAGCTGCTCCTGATGGTCTTCTGCTCGACTATGTTATCTACACCGAAAAAAACACCGTTCCAGATGAAGACATCACGACGTATGGTCTTGGAGGAGCTGTGGTGAAAATACTGGTTGACTCACTTGATGCCAAAAACATTCCAAAACTTTCGTTTGCAGACAGGTGTTTCATTGGTGTTAGAATCATTGAGCAGCTGGCTGAGAACAACATTTTTTAACTGGAACAGTTGTAGCGAATCGCTCGGGTGGTACTGCTTTACATTCCCCAAAGACAAGGAGATGAGCAGAGGTACGTCCATGTAGGAAGTAAGAGAAGACGGGAAACTATGGCCGGTAAAGTGGAAGAACAATTCTGTCTTAATGATGTCCTCAGCTTTTGGAATTCACCCAGAAGGCAGTTGTAAGAGGTGGTCAAAGGAGGAGCACAAGGAAGTCGACGTTACCCGAACTGCCGTTGTTGCTCAATACAATATCAACATGGGAGGCATCGACCTCATGAAGAGGTACATTTTGAACTACCGGATATCGGTGCTCACTAAGAAGTGGACTATCCGTCTTTTTGCCCATTTCTCGGACATGACAGTATGCATTGCATAAGTACAGTACCTAAGACTTTGAATTGGAGGACATAGAGGGAAAGAAGCTAAGCTTAATTGATTTCAAAGCTGACGTAGCAGAAACTCTTTTAAGAGCAAACATCTCACGCGAAGTTCATGCTGAGAGTGCCTCGAGCTAATTCAGCACTGAGCAATGACGTCAGGCTAGATGGTTTCCAGCATTTTCCAGACAATATAAAACTAGGAAATCCGATGAAATGGAGAATCTTCGGCTTTGCGGGAAGATACGCACGAAGTGCAACGTTGTTTCTGCGCCTTCAGAAACAAAAATTGTTTTCTCAACTTTCTGTACGAAGTGACTACTCAGGAACTCAATTAAGTATCATCATTTTGCTAGTTTTGCTAGTTAGTGACTTTTAATATATGTTTAAAATTATTGTGGTCAGTGGATATGTCTGAATAAAGGAACTGTTTGCTTTGCAATGATAATGCCATTTTTGGCTCGCTAGTGAAGAGTATAATAAATGTATTAGTAGTTTGCTTGATTAAACTTGTACGGTTCAAGGAGAGTTCATTAAATAAATTCCAAGTGAGTCGCATTCCCTGCAAAACAAATGAGGATATTTTGTTTTTATTCTATTTGCGTCGCGCCATCTCTGTGGAGTACTGCAAACCTTCCTGGAGCGGGGACACAATCAGACACCCCGCTCACAGAAGGTGGTCAATGACCACCTTCGATGGGACTTCAAGACCTTCCGAAAAGAGAGGGAGGGAGAACACAGAACAATAGACCTCCAAGACATGCCGGAAGAACTACAAGCATGAATAAAACCTACAGGCGGTTCGGAAAGACCACTCCAACAGCTGAGATCCGTAGTCTTCAGAGAAAACGGTCCTCAGTAAAACGTTTTAACTTTTCTTTTCCTGTCGGACCACGCCATAGTGCAAGCGCCTGCTTATCTTTTTTACCAATAAACGCATTTTAATTCATTCATTTATTCGGGTAGCCCGATCGGCTCTCGTTTCCCCACCTGCCTATCTTACACCCTGCTCCAGTCTCCTGACTCTCTAGAGAGTCAGGAGAATGGAGCCTGACTCTCTTGAGTCAGAAATTTTCCATGAAAAAAAAAAACAAAAAACAACATAGCAATCTCTTATTCTTTTCATACCTATAGTGAATACTTTTATCATCTGCTTGAACGGGGAGCAAACCAGGAACTAATGACCGTGCAATTTTGGAAAGGAACCTTAGCAGATATCGACCGATTCACTCAGTGACAACACATCAGCTTTTGTTTAAGAAGAAATGTGTCATACCTTTTTATTTTCGCATAAGGTGAGTGCCGCAGAGGCAGGATCAACAGGGATCAAGATTGTGCTATGTAATTATTGGAAACCTTCTCTAAATCGACCAGCTTCCTTCGTTCTTGTGTGCTTTTTGGCGATTTCTCTGGGTGACTATGAGCCAACTGGCCAGCTGGCCCAAATTGCCATTTTAATCTTCTTCTATAGTCGGTTACAAGTCAAGAAGGTAGGAGAAGCTCCTCCCACAAGCGTGATGCGCCCGTTTCAAATCCCTCCGCAGTCGAAAGAAGAGTTCACTGGAAACGCTGCTTGTTCCACTTCAATGGATAGATAATGGCCACGGAGTGGTGCCAACTTGTCTTCGACCCCCACTTTTTAAGAAAGCGACCTTTGTATTCATTGGAGAGTGAACCGAGCCCCTGAAAGCAGCCTTTGTATCCATCGGAGGGGAAGCTAATCCCCGAAAGTCGTATTTGTTTCCATCGGAGGGGAAGACTCTAATCTCCCTCTCGTGGCTTCCACAATGCTAAGTCAAAGTCGAAAGATATGGCAAATATGTACAAAAGGCAAGACCCTCCTCGCGCGTTGGCCGCGACGTCACGGAAACGATGGGACGCTATTGGATGCGGAGGTGGCGGAGAGATATATGATTTCCTTTGAGGGGCATTTGCCGCTACCTTCTTAACCTGTAACTTACTATAGTCAAACGTCTACTTCGAGACATTTTATCGTTTGCACCATTCGACATTCGGTTTGATCTGTGGTTGAAAAACGTATTTTGCCTCAAACGTGTGCTGTTCGATCACCGGCCGTACGTCCTGACCGAGGGTAAGTTGTTTTCCAACAGTCAGATATTCAAACAAAAACCATTAAGTCCTTCTAGTAGAGGGTAAGGAACATTCCCACACAAAGAAGTCAAGACATGTCTTCATTTTATTCACGATAAAGCTACATATTTTTGATATATGTTTACACTATGTGAAATTGAAGAACGCAAAACAGGTTAAGAAAGGTTGCTTCTGAAGTTCATGTGGCTTCCTTATATTTCCCATAATGTCCACGCTAGCCATGTCTGCCGTATCCGCCATGACCGCGATGACCTCCGTGTCCATGTCCTCCATGACCGTAACCACCAGCGTCCGTGGTGGCCACCGTATCCGACAGATCTTCCGTATCTGTGTCCTCCGTGGCCGCGCCCATGGCCGTAGCCACCATGACCGTGTCCTCCGTGATGTCCGCCGTATCCGCCGTAGCTCCTCCCAGCAGACACGAGGGCCAGTGCCAAAGGAACACCAGAACTGCAGCCTGGTAACCGGAATGGTTTGTTACGCAGATAATAATAACCGTTTTATTTTCATTTCACAATGGGGGCAGCTGGAGAAAAAGTTGTACAGACAACTTGTTAGGTTCTCAGCACCCTAGACGTTGCAGCAAAGGCGACAAAATACGTTTATAAATACAACACATCTTCGTTGAGCACAAAAGAAAAATAAACAAAGAACCAAAAACAAGAAAAAAGCGTACAAGGGGTAAAATACACTTGCATAACAATCATTCGTTACTGAAACAAAAATATTGCAATTGTTTTGATGAACAGGTTATATTGATGTTCAGACAATGTCAATCTATTAACTAATTTTGGGAGAGTATTTTGATTATTTGAATGTCGTAGCACGCCTCACCAAGTGGAAACTCATTTTCGTCTTCTGCGCATGAGAAAGGAAGTAGCGGTGACGTCAGAACGCCGAGCCTGAGTTGGCTGATCGCAGTCCCTATCTGAGCGTCGTGTGCTCTTTGCAGCAACGTCTGCTCACTAGCGTCGTCTGCGTCTGTCTTACCTTTCCTGCGACTTTCGGAAGTGCAGGTCTTTACGAAGCGAGCTCGACTTCGCCTTTCAGAGAAGGCAGACGAAATAACTCGAGCGGTTCGTTGTTTTCAATCGAACAACTAACGGGCGCGCATCAGGAAGAAGTCAAAGTACTCACTGGCGAGGTGTCCTGAGACGCCAGGTTTGTTTGCTACAGAACGAGTGAGCGTGTGGTAGTATCCGCAGTTCCCTCCTAAATACTTTTCCCCCTTTCGTGTGACGGAGCTCACTCATTCTTTAACGGCGTCGGCGGGTTGGCGCAGTGCGTCGTCTGTTTCGTCTGCTGGTCGGCGATGGCTCCTTTACCTTTCCTGCGTCTGTCGGATATTCACCGCTTTTTCCACCGGCAGAGTCAGTTGCACTCGGAAAACAAGGAGATGACAAAGGAGAGATTGACCTCTTAATCTAGGTCGGGGTCAGTGATCACGGTATAATACAGGAAGGGTTCGCAAGGGTCGCGCGGGCAAGTTCCATTCAGCACGCCAACCGGTCGTGGGCAGACGGTCACCGAGTCGGAGTGGCTGCCAGGCCTATCTGCCGGAGTTCGCTTGGTCGGTGTCGGTGGAATCGTAGCCGTTGGGCTATTCCGGGTGTTTGTGGATCCAGCGTTCGTTGTTCGTCGTGGTCTGGTTCGAGTACTTTACTTACTTTTCTTGCGCTTGAAGTCGGGACGCGAGAAGCGCACGTAGAAAAATAAACGTCCGTTGGTCGTCGTGACCACGACGCTGTCGACCATGCTGATTTGATGTAGCGAGTGCGCAGATTCGGGCTGTCGTAGGGTTTTGTCGTAAGCAGCGCAGGCGAAATTTCGGTTCGTGAATACGGAATTTGTTTTCAAGTTTTGTCTTACGCATATTTTTGGCGTAGATAGTTTTGTGAATCTGGCCTCTCCACTTGCAAAGAGTCGCAGGAAAGGTAAGACAGACGCAGACGACGTTGCAAAGGGCTGGGCGGCGCTCGAGATGGGGGACCGCGATCAAGCCTTAATGAGGGCTCGGCGTTCTGACGTCTGCCCGCTAGCCCCTGCGCGAGAACGGAGACAGGACTTGCCCTCGCGTGGCCATTAGGGCAGAGCATAAACTAACCAGTGTTCAGAGTGACGCGTCGGATAAAGTGTAGGGTTTTCTTTCAGTAATATCAAGATAAAAAGCAGTCTCTTTTCTGTTCTTTCCACCCTGCATTTTACACATAATCTATAGTTATAGAAAACAAATATTTTTATTACTTTCAGTTTGGCGTGAAAGTCGTAGGCGACATTACAAATCATCCTTGAAGCCTTTTTTAGCGTTGTATATATTTTTTATTTTTGTTTAATTTTTGTAGTATTTAAATATTTTAAGTTCACTTAGATCTCTACTCTTAACAAACTTCCCGCAGAGGTTGTTTTTAGTTCTTATGTTTTCAGCAACTCTGTGGTTATTCAAGGTTTTCGGGTTTTTCGTTACCACTGACGGATCTATAAGGTATTTCGTAAAGTGTTTTAAATGTCCCGGCGCCTCTAGCAGTAATATTAAATATATTAAAAGCTTTTTCTGCATTATATTTGATAACTACATCGTTCCCGTTAGTGTTTTTCAATTTCTATCGAAGACAATCACTCGCTATGAGCTGAAACTTGGCACCACTTTGTGACACTGCTTTGGTTGGATGAGTATGAATGCCCATAAATAAAGCAAGGTCATCACTGATGTCGCAAACAGTCACTCCAAATTTTAAGTCGGAAAATTCAAAGTTTGTTATAAACATGTGTATTAACGACTCGCAGCTTTCGGTGATTTGTGTTGGTGTATGGATTACATTTGAATAGCCGTTTGCCCGAATAAGTATGTCTGTTGGCCTTTTCGACGAGCTATCCCACAACATATTAATATTAAAATTTTCACTCAAAATCTCATTATATTTGTATAATCTAATGAACTGAAAAAACAAGAAGGTACCATTAGGTTATTCAAGGTGCTACCTTCAAGATATTACCACCAGAGAACGAGTCTTCAGCTGCTATACTCCGCTTCGCTCTAGGTGCGAGCATGGCGGGAGCCACAAAAGCGAGCTGAGGGCTTTCAGCATCTTACCAAGTGTGCGAGCTCGTTGAGTACAGACACCTTTCAAAACATCATGCTCATGCTTGTAGATGTGGAAAGACTCGGGCATAAACTGATACGGACAATAATAAAAAGCTAAACAGATTTTCATTAGCTGTACTTCAAAACACACAATCTTTGTGTGTATGGAGTATTGTAGAGCGGGTATCTGAATGGTCTGGAAGCATTATTACCTGTCTAGATTATATTTCTTTAAATTTCTAATACACTGGAAGAAAACGAAACATTGAATTTGAAAAGTGTACGAGGTCTCTTGTCGGAATTAAAGCTGGTCGGAATCTTCAAGCCGGCAGCTGTACGTGTTTCCTAAATTTGCTCACAAAACATCGTCTGCCATTTCCCGAAAAGGCTTTTGGCGGTTTGTTTCGGAGTTTTATAGTCGACTTTGTACTAAATTTGTGTGTTTTTACAGCTAACGTAGCATTGATAAGCGCAAAGTTTGTGCAAATTTCAAAAAATAAACAAAGATTGTTTTATACCTCGATCTAGCATCCGATTTGAAAGATACATTAAAGTTGTTCCTTTTGCCGTTGCAATATGGCAGGTACATAGAAATGGAACAGAAGCTACGTCAATGTTTTGGAGCATAAAAAGAAAGTTTCCGATAATAAAACAAAAAACGTGGTAACTAATGTAGGGTCAAGTTTATAACTTGGAAAAAAAAACGGTAGCTTTGATCTTCCACTAATAACTGCAAAGGCTCCAACCTTCGAAAAAAAACGGAGTTAAACAGTCAGAATATAATCATCATGCACTTACCGTGAACTTCATTATGCGATGCTGGTTGTTACTGAGGTAACTGGTAGGAAGTGGAAGCTTCAAGTGCAGTCTCTGTACGCTTCAGGATCCTCTTAAGCAGCTTATATAGTCCACTCGCCATTCTTCAAGAACACGTGTTATGCGTTGTTTGCGCAGGACTTCACCGCTGTAGTTTGATGTCTTCTTACACGTATCATATAAGCCACAACAGGCGTTTTTACTGGAACGTGTTGCTCTTGGCATACTTCGCGCGTGTAATGCGTCTGCCTTTCGCAACGATAGTATAGCTGGAAAACAAATCGCCTAATGCTAGTGGAAGGCGGTTGGATGGGAAAACTTGGCACCGTGCGTGCTAACTACGTTACTGTTTGTGTCTTGAGCCCCACGTGCAAGAAGAAAAAGACTAGTAGGGCTGTATTTACACTGTGTGTATTGTTCAAACTATGTTAGGTTTGAAGACTTGTTTGAACCTGGACTTGAGTTTATAATCGATTTTTATTGACTTGTTTTTATCAATGTTCTTAAAATTCTGGGACATTCCCCTTCGACACACTTTCTCCGCTGTTGACAGAAAAAGTTATACCTGAATAATAACTGCGGAAATCGCTTTATATCACGGCAGAAACATTAATAAAACAGTACAATTTTAATGAATAGTTGGAATTCTAGGAACGCATAAGTATTATCTCTTGGCCTGCGACATTTCAGTTTCAGTTGGTTAATAGGAACAACGCAAGCGAATCTTAATTCCAATATAATAAAAAAACATACTATTATGAAGCTTTATTAACTCGTTCGTACAGATTCGATAGATATATCTAATAACGATATGATGCTTGTGCCAATAGAGAGTTTTGGCAGATCGTTTTTTCGCCCCGTTAACGACACCCGATAACGATACGATACATGCCCATGGCCGCCGGAAGGGAGAAGAGGTATCGTCATCGGGGCGAAAAAACGATCTGCTAAAACTTTCTATTACGCCAGCGGGGTATCGGTATAGTTATCGGAGGTATCGGAACAATACATTGAAACTTTCTATTCAAAACTGTAATAGCCTTGAGCTCATAACACGCACCCCATTTAAAATCTCCTAATTTCCATAAATATTTTTCCCAGGTAAAAAAAATAAATGTCCCGGAATATTTGCAATGTCAGCCAGGAGTGAATGTATAAATCTCAAGACATTTCAGGTTTTAATACATGCAGACGCGGAAGGTAGTATCAGTTTCGGGTGTGGGTATGTTTATACAGCTTGAACTTAGTCTGCCTCAACGGGCGACTTGTCTCTCAGCTGTAGATGACAAATTTAGACAGTGCAGTACAACCGCTAGCCAGGGGTCTTTAACGTGCACCACGCAGTAGTGATACACGACCGCACGCCGGTACGATGCTGATCCAGATCGAAATGGGCAGGGGTGGGGATTGAACCCAGGATCCCTGGGCTCTGCAGCACGAGGTTTCGATCCACGTGCTAACAATGCTTGGTGGGGTTTTGACGTTCTTTTGTACGATATGCTGGACTCCCTTGAATTGAAAGTACCGGGTGTACTTTCCAAAATCTAAAAATCCCTAAAAATAAAGTGGTTAACAAAAAAACGTTTTTCACTGGAGCGAACCGCAAACAATGCGGACGTCGGAATTTTGCGAAGAAACCCATAAAAATTGGGTAAAAAAAATTATTGAATATAACTTGCTAACTCCCTTTTTAATTATTAAAAATATACATGATTCTAATTTGAAACTTGCTAAACACCAGCCAAAACCACTAAATGAACTTTTTTTAGAAAGATTTAATGGACATAGAGCATTCTACGGTGTTCCGAAAATTGATGAATTTGAACGCTTTTCTAGGTTTCAGTTTTCTACCGGAGCGTTCTTTGCACCAGCGTCTCTGCCTTCACGCAGCTGAGACGCGCAGCTACAACCTTGCCTCTCTCGTAAGGTGGAAGGGAGTGGTAGGAAAAGGGATACGTGCGTTTGCACGGAACCCATTTTTTAAAATCAGGTTCCCGTATTAACAGGTTTCATGTTCAATAGGCATGGCTGTAATAAAACGGTAATTCCCCAGGATTTGTTCGACTCGCGCTTCAGAACCAAGCTTTCTGCGGACGAAAACTGTTGAGATTGCACTGTCGCTCCATCGAATTGAACAATGCAACCGGAAATATTGAGGTAACACAGATAACCGACACAGCGAAATTCATAACGCCAGAAAAAATCAAGATCGCAACTTCTCCGCCCAGTCAGGTGTCCGCTCACGGAGGCCATTTGTGTTGAGTGCCAGGCTTACATGCTCTTGAACCACAGTGACACGATCCCTTGACAGAACGGATGACATACTTACAACGTGCGCTGAAACCTTACAAGCGCCTGACCTGCCTTGTCAAGGATGATACGTGCACAGCTAAAGAAAGGGACCATACACGCTAATTACTTTTACTTACAGTTTTAGAAACTGTCGTAAGATTGTCGTAAAAAGGCCGCCGCCCTCCTCGTTATTTAAGTGGGACAAGTAAAGATGCCTTAGTCGTTTAAAGGCCGACAAACAGCCTGTTTAAAGATGCCGTGTCCGTATGATGCCATGTTCTTTAATAGGCCGACGAACAACCTGGAGAGAAGGAAACTGGAACCAGGTTTCTTTCCGGCTGAAGAAGATTCTGTAGGTCGTCCTTTAAAAGGAAGCTCAAGTACTTTACGTAAAATATGATTTGGGAGCATACTTCTATAGCTTTTCTAACCGTGAATTCAATTATGGCAATCCGTTTTTGCAAAAGTAAAAGTAAACTGCATTGCTTTTGAAAGATATGCGTAGCGATTGCTGGAGAGCTTGCGGAGAGCCTCTTTGCTGCCTGTCATCTGACAAAAGCGTCATGACATCTTTGTGAGCATCCCTGAGCCAGCTTATTTGCGAGC